>JAAAKG020189742.1:0-24813 GCA_010014905.2 Druon quercuslanigerum
CCAGTGATTAGAACATGTGAGACATGGTTTCGTCAATTTAAATGTGGAGATTTCGATTTAACAGACAATGAACATCCTGCTGCAGCGAGAAAGTTCGAAGACGAGGAATTGCAGGCGTTATTGGATGACGACCCAACCCAATCGCCACAACAATTGGCACAAACAATATATGTGACCCGAGGAGCAATTTGCCAACGTTTAAAAGCCATGGGAAAAATACAAAAGTATGGAAAATGAGTACCACACCAACTAAACGATAGACAAATGGAAAATCGAAAAACCATTTGTGAAATTCTGCTTGAACCGTTCGAAAGGAAATCTTTTCTGCATCGAATTGTCACGGGGGAAAAAATTGGATTTATTTCGAGAACCCGAAGCGGAAAAATTCATGGCTTTCACCTAGTGAGGTCGGTCCATCGACTCCAAGGCCAAATCGCTTTGGCCGTAAGACAATGCTCTGTGTTTGGTGGGACCAATGTGGTGTGGTATACTTCGAGTTATTAAAACCTGGTGAGACGGTGAATACGGATCTCTACCGACAAGAAATTACCAATTCGAATCATGCGTTGCTCGAAAAACGGCCGGAATGTGCCCGAAGACATGGCAAAGTTATCCTACAACATGACATATTAAAAGCATTGAATTGGAAAATATTATCGCACCCTTCGTACTCTCCATACCTCGCCCCGTCCGACTATCACCTTTTCGCATCGATGGGACACTCACCCGCAGAGCAGCGCTTCGCCAATTTTGAAGAAGTCGAAAAATGGCTCGTCGAATGGTTTGCCTCGAAAGAGAAAAAGTTTTTTTGTAATGGTATCCATGATTTGCCTGAAGGATGGGCAAAATGTGTAGAATCCAATGGTCAATACTTTGAATAAAAAGTTTTTCAAATTCCCTTGAGGATTAAGTGTTTCCTTTATTGAAAAAAACGGCAAACTTCAACTAACACCTCTGGTATATATATGGTATATATATCAAGTATATATATCAAGTTATATCATGTCAAGATATATATCAAGTTTCAAATAAAATGCACATATTTGTATGGAACTTTAGGTTACACAGAGGTAAATGACTATTCCTTGTTATGAATAAAAAAATTGAACATTCAAAGGTTACTTCATCGATTTTTTCATAGGAAATTGTTATTTTGATAAAAAAGCATTAAGTATCAAATAAATCTCGCAAGTTGGAACAATTGCAGGTTACTTTTTGTTTCATCATCAAAAATGGGTATTTTAAGAAAAAAATTATGACCTATGGAAGGTTATACCTACAGGTTTAAACATTTTAAAGTTATCTTAGGACTTTTTCTAGGAAATTGGTATTTCAAAGAAAAGAATGAATGAAAAGAATTCAAAGAAAAAATGAAAGTAAGTACGTATAAAAGAACGCTCATAAATTTCAGCATTTGAAGGTTATGTTGCAGAGTTTTCCTTAGAAAATTCGTATTTTTAAGAAAAAATTATGACCTATGAAAGTAAACTTACAAGTTTGAACATTTAAAGTTTATGTCAGCACTATCTCTAAGAAATTCGTATTTGAAATAAAAAAATGATTACTTATAAAAGAAAGCTTACAAAATTGAACATATGAAGGGTAATTTTCTAAGAAAAACTCAGCAGCCTCACCTTCAAATATTGAAATTTGTAAGTTTTCTTTCATACATAATTATGTTTTCATAAAAACACTAATTTTTGTGAAAAACCTATAAAATTGACTGTAAATTCTCAAATAACGTGTAAATTCCCAAAGTAACGTTGAATTGTACAAAATTCAGAGCTCTCTTTATATTCAATGATTTTTTATAAAATTAATAATTTCCTATAAATAAACCGCTAACATAACCTTCAAATGTTCAAGTTTGTAACTTTTCTATCATAAATAATGGTTTTCTCTTTAAAAAACCAAGTTTTAATCATATGACAAAAAGTAATCTTTAGGTGTACAAACTTTTAAGCGTCCTTGTGTACTAAGTGATTTTTTAATTAACCTTTAAATGTTCAATTTTGTAAGATTACTTTTATACTTAATGATTTTTTTTTGTTGGAAATACCAATTTCCTAGAAAAAGTCCAAACATAACCTTTAAATGTTTAAACCTGTAAGTATATACTTCCATAGGTCATCATTTTTTCTTAAAATACCCATTTTTGATGATGAAATAAAAATTCACCTGTAATTGTTCGAACTTGCAAGATTTCTTTGATACTTAATGATTTTATCATAAAAACAATCACTTATAAAAAAATCAATAAAGTAACCTTTAAATTTTCAATTTTTTTACTAATGGCAAGATAAAACCATTTACCAACGTGTAACCTAAAGTTCCATAGAAATATGTACATTCTCTTTAAAACTTGATTTGATTTACCGGTTTATTATCTACCGAGGAAATAATGACATGAAATTCATTATTTACTATTTTATTCGCGCAATTGGTGAAAGCAATAACATTTTTATAATCAATATGCACACTTCTTTAGTATTAACTGTTTGAATTTTGTCATTTATCTCCTCTGGTGCTCCATTTATAGTTCAAATTCATGAAAACTCGCACATATATTACCGACATTCGTCCGTTGTGCCTCTCTTCTTAATTATGAAACACGCGCCCAAGTCTTGCTCTCTGAAAATGGAAAATTTTGGATAACTGTGCTTTGGAGAAACAATGCTTTGGCGAAATCGCTCCTGACCCGCTCGGCTGCCAAGAAGTTTTTCGATATGTCCTACTTTGTGAATCTTTTATTTTGATCGTGTCGGATCGTCTCGTTGTCTACTTATTTTGAATATTGATGTTTTTAAAAGAAAAACTTTTTTATATTCAAATTATAATAATGCTTTTGCCTATAGTCAATATTGACTATATGCTTCTTTCAAACGCATCGATTGACCTATTGCTGAACATTTTATGAACCACCATTATCGACTTATAAAGTTTCAACAAAATTTATTCTATTTATATGAAAAAGATTTTGTTCATGTTAGAAGTAATAGACTACTATATTTTACATGTTTGTCCGAGATTTCAGAGCAATACCTGATTATAAATTTAAAAAATATATTGGTTATCTTGTGGATATGAGAAAAACTTTGTTAATATTCCTAATACAATAGTAAAGTGCATGATATATTTGCTCACGTTTACGAGACGCATCGATTACCCAAATCATAACCATAACCTACTAATATCGTTTTTAAATTTGTTAACAAAATTATTTTCTTTGTTTATCAAAGGATGTTTATATTCTTATCACAGAATGTATTAGATTTGTGTCAAATTTTTAGTTTGTTAGCATGATAACTTTGGAAAGAATTGACAGATTGGATTGATCTTTGGTAAACTCTTTTAGTGTCTTAAAATAAAGTTCAAGTTCGTTATCCAGCTATTTCCGGCAAATATTTGAAAAGTTAGAACATTTTCAACATTTTTGAAACCTTTGTTTTCAAGATTTAAAAATTCGATGTACGATTACCTGTATTATTTAAAGAAAAAAGCAATTCATCCTCATGGCTTTTTAATAATAAAAAAATTACACGAGTTTTGCCCTACAAGATTTATATAATCACATTAAAAATTTTACTGGAAAATCGAAAATTTTCATTGCACAAAAAATAATAAAAAATAAAAAATTCTTTTTTTCCATTTAACAGTTCCACAAGTTTTTGAACTTCTTAGCATAATACACCAACCAGCTACGACTATCTCGGTCGAAGCAAACACCTGCCCGCACTCTCCTCCATTAATCGAAATTTGTAGGGACTATTGTTGTAACTATACTGTCTACCCTAGACGCTTTAAAACCCTCTTTCAGGGAACTATTGATAGATGAAGCTATAGGGCACCACAACTGCTTAAGCTTTTCACACAAGAAAGAATATACAAATTTTTTGTAATCATTTTCAGATGGTAGATTTTCATTTTGTATAAATACTGAAGAAGTAAGAGCATTTCAAACATTTTAAAAACATTTTCTTTTATGATTCAAAAATTCTCTATACGGTTATTCGTAGTAATTGAAAAGATGAACTTTTTCTCCTCATGACTTTTTTCGATCAAAGCAACTTAATTTTTGAAGGTCCTACAAGATTATCATTCAAACTTTTTAATTTTTTGGAACAATTAAAAATTCTAATTTTGACGGCACAAATAATAATTTAAAATAAAAAATTTCATTTTGCGGTCAAGCTATGCAAGATACGACAAAAAATGAATGGATGAAAATAGTGCACCCAAAAAATATCTAAAAATTGGTTATTATTCACTTTTTGATCGGACGCCTATAGTTTTTGTTTTATTCGTAAAAACAGCATTAGGAATATAAAAATTACATTCTTAGACAAACAACACAAGCTACGAAAAAAAAAGAAGAGGCCAAATTTGTTGCCAAAAAATTGTGCATTTAACAATGATCTACAAAGTAAACATAGCACAAAGTAATACTACCAAAAGCTAAAATAACATTTCAACTAATAAAATTTTTTTCCTAAATTATATCTACAAATTTTCGTCAAGCCAGTTTATGCTAGGATGAGTATTTTTATTTACAAATTATAACATATAACATTAAAAATAAATAATTAAAATTTATGGAAAAACAACACAAGTTGCAATGTAATTTTCAATAAAAAAATTGTTTTTTTTTATATGATGCGCACTTTAAAAAATTTTTTAAACAAGAGAATAAAAATACGAATGTTTCAATATCAATACAGATTATAAATCGCAATAATATAATTTTATTTTTATGATAGACTTTTAATGGTCTAATAAGAATAAGGTTTAATAAGAAGCAAATATTAAAGAAAACATAAAAAATAAAATTGGTACATTAATTTGCATTATTTGAGTAAGCAGTACAAGCCCGACGTGCAGAAATAAATATAATATGCATTTGGTATAATAGTGTTGAACACAGTGTAGAAAAGCTCAAATTTTAATCAAAATCGAGTGCGATGCTCGAGATACGTGATGATAATGTGTTCGTTAAAGTCGAAGGAGCTTTAATAGAAGAGAATTCACAATCACGAAATTACAGTGGTGGATTTTTTTTATTCCAACAGTCGCGCGCAGTAGGAGCGCCCAAACTTGCGAGCCCGCTTGCTTGTTCGGGATGCATGGGTACATACAACGGGTGCATACAACGAACTTTCGATGGCCATTATTAATTAATAAATATCTACTTAGAAAATTTATTAAAAAAACGTTTCATTGTCTCTACGAAGAAAACTTGGGTTTTAATTTAAAACGTAACACTGTCGGAATTTAAAAAGTTGTTCTTAGTAACAGAACACATCAACTGACATTTTCGAAGGCTCTCTGACTTTCTGAAAATAAGACTGTCGGTAAGACAGAAATAACATAAGCTTAAAAATATATTAGAAGTATCAATTTTTTATCTTTTGTTAGCACAGAATCTTTCTCTGTAAGGAACAGATCCATTATAGTACTTTGCAGCGATATTATATTTTTGGATCAAAATTATTCATCTCTTTTCACTGGAAATTTTATAATTTTGTTAAATATTAAACTACTTGGTCTAAGAGTCATCTTCTTTGGTCGAAAATTTAACTGTTTTGTTAAACTTTCTTCTTTTTCTCTTTGATAGAATATTTAGTATACGTCATCTTTTTTGTTTGAAAGTTTATTCTTTTTAACTAAAAAATATACTGTTGTAGTTTTGGTTCAGAATTAAAGGGTGGCAGTACCAATCTATGTAGATAACCAATAAAATTTGAATTTTTCAGATGAGCGTAAAAGCATTCGCTAAAATCGAAATCACTATGTATAAAAAAACTTTTTACCGCAATATTTATTGGATTTTTGTAGAGTTTTGTATGCAATAAACCATTTTGCGATAACAATGCTGGTTATCCAGTTCTGTATTTCCGTCCTTTAATTTATTTATTTTTCACTAAAAAATTAATTATTTTGTTGAAAACTCAACTATTCACTTAAAAAGACATGTTTCTTTGTTGCAAATTCATATATTGGTTAAGAACTAGTATTTTTTGGTAGAAAATTAATTATTAGCTTAAAAGTTCAACAATTTAAGCGATTTTTTCTTTCTTGGCTAAAAAATCTTTCTTGGTGCAAAACACAACTCTTATGTTGATAATTTTTCTTTTGGTTTTTTGGCTTGAAAACTCGAATCTATTGTTCAAAATTTGTCTTTTCGGGTTGAAAATTCAACTCCTTTGCTAAAAATTCGTATTTTTTTAATTAAATATTCAATTAGTTTTTTGAAACTGCAATATATTTTGACTTGAAATCTTAGTAATATGGTGCGTCAATTTATGTTATCTAAAGAAATTTACTAACCTAATATCCCCATATTTTCTTGAAAAATTATTCTATTTTCCCTATTTTCAGAACATTTTGGGCTGTGAAATCTGCTATTTTAATTGCTGCTCCAAATAAAAAGGAATGTTCATTTTTTGAATGTAAGAAATCACTGAAGGCTTTTCAGGATGGTTGTTAAACAACAAGTTCGAAGTTGAAATGTAGTTATAACAAGGTACAATGTTTATTCGGGGTGATTGATGAGAGCGATAGATCTGCGGGCTAAGCGCGCGCTCGTGTAGACAATGAAACTGCCGAACCGGAAGTTATCGGAGCTGAAAGCCGAGTGTAGCTTCACGGGGAGTATAAAAGTCTATAGGACTGCATTATCCGAGTGTTATATAGATTATCAATACTCGAAGAAGTCACTGACCCACCAGAATTTAAACTAAGATTACAAGCTAGAAAACACACAGTCTTCCAAGTTCTCAAGCAATTGCTAAATAAATTAGAGCTCGATGTAACATAATGTAATTCAAACAAACGCATCTTTATAAATGTAGTCAAAGTATAGAAGTCTCGCGTCTAAAAAAAGGTTTTTTTAGTCCTCATATACGTAATGAAGTCTAACGACTTCCGCTTCCCTACTTTACCTCCTCTACCCCCTCTTTGCGCCTACGTCCCCTCCCGTGCCACAATTCTCTCTACGCTACTCCTCCTCTCCTGAGTTCCCCAACAACCCTTCCCCTTATTTCGCTACTTCCCCTTTCCATGCAAGCCTTTCCTCCCACCTGGTCATGTTTTGGGAAAAATAATTTTCGATCAAGCTGAAATTTCATACGAAAATGTTTGAGTTTAGTTCTTAGGCCCCTTCAAAACAGTTATAAAATGTAAACTTTACATCATCATAAGTTTTTTAAGCTGTTCAAACGAAATGAGAAAAAGTATGTGGAAGACATTTTTTTAAATTGAAAATAAATTTTTTGTTAACATCACGTGGGAGAAAGTGTCCAAAAATCGTCCAAAAGAGCGTGCAATACATGAAAGTAATACATGAAAGAACCCTTACATATAAAAATTGAAGGATCCTAAGTTGTATTAGATGTCACATTTTCACTGATCAGAAAAATATGTAGAATATGGGGGTTGGAATCTTTTAAATATTGAAGAAATATCAAGAGAAGCATAAAAATATGAAAATTTGATAAACTAGGAAGAACCAAATGTGGTCTGTTTTTTGAATTTTGAAATTTTCATATTTATAAGATTTAAAAATTAAAGGATTCAACATTAAAGTGTTTAAGATTTCTATTTTTTTATTTTAAAGAGGTAATCATTTTTAAAAACTGAGAAGCATGGAAATTGAAGAGCATGCTTAAGTAAAGTCTATAAAAACCACAGCACTTTAATTAAAGAAAATGATACCGAATAGCGCATTTTTTATTCGGAATAAATTAAAACTTAGTATTTAAAATCGTGTAGAATCAACAGGACGTGTTGCTTGGCGAACGCGGACTAACGAGACGAGAAAAGAAAATTGGGAAACCGAACTGAAAACTATGTTTAAGAGAGAAAGAGCACGAAAATTATAAGACCAGCTTAGATATAAATCTTGACACCCCTCAATAAGAAAATCACATTTAATGGGCAGGTTATCTGCAGAAGAACGCAAGAAAAATGAAAGTAAGAACACAATTTCAAAAAAGGTTCACAAAACATTAAACTAATATCCAATTAACAACCGTATCCAAGAGCATTGTGTATTGAAATTCAAAATAACAAAATTTAGAACCTTTGAAAAAGAATCCATATTCGAATTTCTTATAGTTGTCAGTTTCTTAGTTTAAATATCTTTTATTAATTTCAAATCACCCAAAAAAGTTTCTATTAGGCCAGAAATCACGGATGTACCCGAGAAAGTTTTCTTTCTATTCGTACTGATCTTACGGGCGAATAAATACTTGAATTATGTCATTATATTCCTTAAATTTTTTGTAACTCTTTTAAATCTCTTCTGAAATAACCTTTTTCTTAAACATTCTTTCTTATCTATTAACAGTCGAGTCACCCGAAACTAGAAAAGGTATTAAGATCCTGAAAAAGTATTATTAATTTAAATTCGATCGATAAACGCCTTAATTTTGCTTGTTAACCAAGTATGTTCGAAAAAATTCCTTTTTCGTAATTTTGATATTTTCTTTTATGTGAATTTTGTCTACATTTCTGGTGGCTTTAAACGACTTCCTAAATTTTTTTTAGATTTTCATTAACAGTGACCTCAGAGATTATTGATACTTAGTAGACCCTTGTTTTCAACAAATAATTTCAAAACCTACAGAAATATAAATAACATTTTTTCAGGTATCTTGGAGGCTTCTACCGGTAAAAATCTCGAAGAAAATTGATTAGTCTAGGAAATGCATAAGTGTAAATATAATTAATTTTTTAAAAACAGTGTTGTTGATTTTTTGAAATTACGATTTCCTAGACTAATCGAATTTTTTTCAATCACACTTTTACGAGTAGACACGTACTGGATACCTTAAAAAATGTTGTCCGCATTACTGTAAGTTTTTAAATTATGTTTGAAAAATAAGAGTCTACTAAACATTGATAATATCTCATGGGGCTGCAAATAAAAATTAAGAAAAATTAGGGGTGTCCTTAATGCTTCCAAAAATGTAAAAAATGGACATACATGCAGATATAAAATTTTCGAAAATAAGAATTTCTTCAAAAATATTTTATGAACGCGCAAAACCAAGGCCTTTATCAACTGAAACAAAAATAATTAAAAAATTGTAGGGTCCTAATACGCTACTTTTGCACAGAGTACCATTTACGATTTCAAAATTTTTTGTTTTTTCTATCCACCCTATTGTAGATACCAGGTTGAGTTTATTCTTGATTCCTATAACTGACTTCAGGGAAGATATAATAAAAAGAGTAGAGAAGCAAAATAAAATGCATAAAATAACCTGTAAAAATACTTGGATGCAAGTCGAAAACGCAGTTCCGGGGTAAAATATGGGTTTGAAAGCTGTTTTGAATCGTAAACCGCATATTGCATTACTTTGAACGTTACAAGAAGTTCTATAAGGCGTTTTTTAAGGGGAGTCTGGTAAAAATGTATATAATTCCAAAATTGGAAGAAATAATTCCTATAAGACACTTGGATCGTAATATTTTATGCGCTCTAGATTGATATAAAAACAAAAAAAGCCTATAAATAAGATATCAATTTTTTATTTAAGAAATATTTTACTACACTCAAATCCTTATAGGATAATGTAATAGGATTATGAAATGTTGAACTTCTCCGCTTGGGATTACATTAGTTTATTTTTATTATTCCTAATTAAACGGGATTTTTAAATAAAACAATATTAAAATCATATATATCACCTATTAAACTGAAATTTGTGAGTATCAAAATCAGATTATTAAACAGATCACGAAATCAAAACATTGAAGTATGTAAGATTAGAAACAACATATTTAACAACTCTTTTAAAACAAACGCAAAAAGTCAAAAGACGCAATATAACTGCCAACATTTATGTATTATAAACTATTTAAGTATTTTGCAATATATTTTTGCACTTATTTTTATATTGAACTTAAATGTAATAAGTTATTTTTAAATAAGTCATTTCGAGGTTATGTTTCGACTTAACATACTTGTTTTTACTTGCTGTAGTCTTCAATACGTAACTCAGAAATATTTTAAAGGAAAAGTTGCCTACGCACTCGTATTGTGCTCGCTTTTGGCATTTTTTCACTTATTTTTTCAGACTTGGAATCAACCCACTTTAGGCCCTGAAATTAATGGGGCGCCATCTACTGTCAAGTTTGGCTGTTAACTCGAAGTCCAGAGTGGGCCAAATGTAACATCCACAAAATAATGTGCCCGATCTGGCCCAAGTCGGAAATAAGGCAAATATTTGGCAATTTCTGCACGAGCATGTTAGTCTTTTATTTATATTCTTTTCTCATATAATTCTGTTTTATATGGAAATATAATATTAATAAAGGACTAATATAACGGAAAAATAGCAGAAGAATAGCATCATGATTTTTTTAAAGTCGTTTTTCTCGAAAATGGCCGAAAAGCACATTTGATGACTTTAAAATATGACGACTTTGGTAGCTATTACTGAGAGGAATATGAATACGAAATTCGGAAGGATGCAGGATATTGGGCTTGTAACCGTCAATTTAGTTTTATTTCAACCCCGTCTTTGTGATTGTATAAATACGACTTCCCTCTGACATAGTCAATACGTTTTGGTGTTTTGAACCCTCCTCTTCTCTTACTCAGCACATCGATATCTCATTGAGGGAATCGCGAATGCTATAACAATGTCATAGAAAACTTGGTCCCCCTCTGCCAGGAAATGATTTAAAGATCCGATACAATCGGCAGTGAAGTGCTCCAGGACGAGTAGATTAGGTTCTTGTAGTATGGCGTTATGGGAAGAAAGGATGGTTGAGACAAAACTTGCTTGATTCTGGTGTTCCATACCCCTGTCCTGTACCCCTTAGTTTTGCAGGATTCTCCTTCATTATCCATTTGTTATCCGAGTCTCTGCCAGCGCCAATAACTCCACCCCCCAAAGTCTAGCCAGTGACCTCCCTTTCTCCCCTTTAACCCCTTTCTCTACTTTCTTTTCATCCATTGGCAGGCTTCAGAGGGAGGAACAACCCTCAGAGCAATGTCCGCTTATATAGGAGAATGCAGCTCGTTCTGCCTCGGGTATATCTGCCATCGAGAGAATGCACTCGATAAGACCATTCAAGGGGGACAGGGTACCCTATTGATTGGGCTGCGGCATTCTGTATCGAATACCGACGGTAATTCTCTAACGCGAGTTAATTCTCTAACGCTGGTCATTCAGAGTTTTAAATTTAGTTCCATTACTCGACCAGCAAGCAAAATATCCGATACGGCATAGTGCATATTTCGATTCAAATGTTGCAGGAAATATTTTTTTGAGGCGATCTTTTTCTCAATTCGGAGATTTTATTTCATATTTTGTTTATAGACTCTGGATTCTTTATTTCAACTGTTGAACGAATCGGGGGATATGCTACAATATTACCAACATTTCACAATAGTCTGCGCAATTCCAGAATATTCAAGAATAATCAAGATAACTCGCGGATGCGAGTTATCGCCTCGTTCCAAAAAATGTAGAAAAGAGACTAAATGTACATATGAGAAATAAATAACATGTCATGAATGACGAAATGCAAAAAGAAATAGCTACCAGAAATTATTCTCTGCAACAAAAATGATTTTGGACACTAACAAGAGGATCCTGCATATTTCGAAATTTCGTTTGAAATCATACTCCTCCCAGTAAAATAGATTATTGCCAAACTTTTAATAGGATAATCTAGTATCATGCGCTTTTTAGATATTCTCGAAAAAAACAAGTATTAAAAAATGTACGCATGTTACATGCTATCTAAATCTCAATAAGTAGAAAACTACTAATTGTTAGTAGTTTTCTGCTATATAAAATAACGCAACCTACTTTTAGTGACATATTAAAAATAAATTTTTACTTACATGTTTTTTTGTTTTACAAAACCATATTAGTCCCACTTTTTCCAAAACACGTTTTATTAGGTCTAAAATTCTCTACAAGTCCATCGCACATTTTTGTAAGAAAAGTTTAATTTTTAATTTTTAAATTATTTAGAGTTGCAAAGCACGTAAAAATTAATAACGCCATTCGATTCAAAAATTACACTTTCGTTCCTGGTTAATCAATTCTTCATATTAGAAAAAATTATTTTTAAGTCAAATAAAACTTATTCTTTTTTTCGAAAGTCATTAGCCAAAAGGGGAAAATGTAAATAGGATAATATTGTTTGTTTGTTGTTGTTTAAGCATTTTGCACTTCTCTGTATGGCATCGCAAGATCGGATCCTAAACTACAACATAAATCATATAGCTTCGATCTCGCAGAGTTTTCTCTTAATTATTATTTTTGACTGATTATCTTTTTGTTTTTATCTTGAAAATATTTGTATTTTTCATGTGCCGGTCGAATTACTTGTCGTAGAAGAAACTTAATGAAAGGACTCAAAGATTCTATAAGGATTCTATAAGGGGTTTAGCGTGTGACCTTTCCGAAATTTGACTCACAGATGATAGATTTTGAAATTCAGAAAAGTGAGTTAAGAAAAATACTATCATATTCGTCTTAAAAATGATGAACTTTTTAACACTTACCACTTTGTTGTACAATTTCAAGCTTCAGAGAAAAAAATTCACACATTTCCGAAAGGTCACGCGCTAAACCCCTTATAGAATCGGGTGCCTCAATTAGTACAGAATGATAAATGAAATGAAAAATCTGTAAAGGGGAAACACAATGTGGTTAATTGTATAATAATTAAAAACTACCTGTTGGGGGTGGCGAATAGGAGAGGCTTAGATTATTGGTTTTAAATCATAAATTTCGATTTTTTTGTTCTAGAATAATTTGTTTCAATATGACGCAGCGCTTTCGCGAGATAGAAAATCAGGAATAGGTTGAAAATATTTTGTCATTTCTCTCTTTTTCACCATATTTTCTTTGATCAATATAAAGAACAAAAGTTTGCTCGTAGAGTACAAACAGAATCTAAAATACATGTGCTCGTTCGGATAATACCAAATTTAGAAAAAAATGCTGTAAATTGTGTATAATTTCCCTGTAATCATCAAGTGGTTGCGGAAATAGAAATGATATATTTAAATAACAATTCATTCTGACACCCTGAGCTGGACTTTTCTACATGATTTGGAATGAAATTGGGCAATTGACAAATTAATGAAAAATGTAAATAGATTTGACGTTTTTATTAAAAGGCTACTGTGAATAACTAGGTAGCAGTATTCCTATCTTTAAAGTTCGCATTTCCAAGCGTAAACAAGTTGTTTTTTTTGTCGACGAGATTCCTCCTTATCTACTCAATTAGACAAACTACTTCGCCAGCAAACACCGTCATGGGAGCGTCTTCTCCGTCTTTGACGGCGACCCGTTACGCTCGTATAGGAATGTGTACGTTTCAATGCCTAAGTGATTGGAGAGTGGGGAATTGGTAAAACTTTTGAATTTACTTTGCACGCTCAGCCTTCCTCCAAATACTCACACCCTTCTGATTTCTCCCCTGGAGTTTATTATGAAGGGTAAAGTTTTGTGAGTTTCGTCGTGCTCATAATAAAATAAATAGAAGTTGTAGGAATTCATATACGACATTAAATTTGGAAGAAGGGTGCGAATAGGTGGGGCAATACCGCGTCGAAACTTTTCAGATTTATTCAGGACATCTTCATTCCATATCTTGATCTCTCCCTTTAATATTCTTCTTATTAAGTTACCCATATTTCTTTTTGTACACTAATTTTTCACTCAAAAACACCTCCCCAAATTAGTCCGTTCGTTGCGCTTTTTCCTTTGGGACCCTCTATACATTGCCGTGAAGCTGAGTTGCGGCCCGCAGTCGATTCAAGAGACCCGTGCCCCTACAGTCCCTCTTTCCCTCTCTAAGCGACACTTTCCTCCTTAATTTTCGATGATTTTATGCATGTGGCTATTGTAATTTTTCCTTTACACTTTCTCCAGGCTTAGGACTAGCAGCTTTTATGGTATAAGCATATTTTTATGCTGGCGTGTTTAAAAAATTTAGGGAAATAAGCATTGTCATTAACAATTATAAAAAAGTGATAATTACAGTACTAATAATCATATAATATATGATAAAATATGAATTAATAATATAGAAAATCTGTCATCAGTTCCATAAATACTTATGCAATAACTTCAAACATGCATTACTAAAAATAAATTAAAAATAAATAATTAAGGTACTGAAAGCTGTCTAGTAAAATAAATTCTCGAATGAATTGCAAATTTTCCCCTGTATAAGGTATTTATTTCACTTTGAGATAAGATCTAGACACGTAAAAATTTTAATTGAATTTAATTTTGAATGATAATATTCACCACCGTTTGTTTTCCTCATCGTTGTTGAAGAAAAATCAGCCCATATATTTGGTGGAAAACTTGAGTGCCTTAGTGTTTAATTTTCTATAATATAGTTACGGAACTTTTGAACTCTTATATTATCAGACGGTTGGAGAGCTATGAGATATTAGAGAAAACAATTTTATACATCGAATGTATTTAAAAAGCTAGACCAAAGAAGTTTTTTTTAATGATCCTATTTTCGAATTTTCATTTTTGTATTCAACAACCAATCCATGTTCTTGAATATTTTTTCAGTAACTTTAAACCAATTAAAATTGACAACCTTTTATACTTGAATTTGGAAACACTGCAACGTTTTTGCAGAGCGCGCGGAGGGAACAAGGCACGAAACAGAAACTATGACAAGTACAAAAACGAATGCAGATCCACACCCCACTAGTAACACGAACAAACTGTTTAATTTTTCGGCAATTCAATATTAGCCTCCACTCCTTATAACACCCCTACTCCTTACTACATTCATGTGTTTATTCATTTAATGGAGGAGTGAGGAAAAAAACGCCGAGATGAAACTCAACTTGGACAAAACAGACCGCGGGCCTTTATTCGGATATTGTCTTGACCACGAGCCGCAAATCGGTAACGTCCATCCATTAAACCCCTCCTATCTGATAGGACGTAATCCATCTCTTGGGACCCGACTTATTTCATGCGACCCAACCCAAACCACATGACCTTGCCCAACCTTTGGGACCCAACTTATTTCATAGGACCTTATATACCCCTCGAACCCATCTCCCATCCCTTGGTACACCATCATCATATGGGACCCCTTACTATTCCTCGGGACATCTCCTATCTCATAGGAACCAACATAACCTAACTGAACTAAAATAATGTAACTTAGTTACCACTATCTTTACCAAAAAAGTAAATACAGTTGAACTTGGATAAGAAGAAACTTGATTTGAGCCTTCGGAGAACTAAACGCCGCGCGGCGGCTTTGTATGAGGCCTATCTGGATAACTGCTTCACGTTGCATTACATTACGCAAGTACACTGTCAGTATTCCTATGGACCTGTCTGTTTACGTTCGAAGAGCCTGGATTTGAGCCGAAGGTCAGGGCCAAACCCTGGTTCAAATCTAAGGTCGGCTGTAGTTGAGGGTGCTAAAGCGGAAAACCTGAAAAATCGGGGAATGACCGGAGATTTGTTTAGACCGAGAAAACCCGAGAAAAGACAGTGGATTTCTTTTTTGAGCGGAAATTTCACAAATTTCACATATCACATAAAATAATGCATGTTTAAGATCCAACTCAGTAATTCTAAAATATTACAATTTATAAATTCTCCATTTTAAGATTCTATTTTTAAGCTTCATATTTCAATTTGAAGCATTTAAAAATACAATTTTTAAGATTTAAACAATTAAAAATGAAAAACATCCATAATTCAAATTTTTAAATAAAAATTATTTAAATTCGTCAACTATAAATATAGATTATGTAATGATTTTTTTAAATTCAAGTGTAGTTCAAGCATTTAGAAGTGAACAATATGTGATTTGACAAGACGATTCGGAATCTATTAAAAATCAAAAGTTCACAGAATATAACTTTGAAAATTGAACAGTTTTAATTCAAATGACTTATTATTTAAACGAAGTTAAACGTGAAATTGAAAGTTTATAGCCGATTTTCAAATTTTATATAATTTTTAATTGATAGATGAGGTGGGATAATTTCATCGAAAAAGCAAAACCCCAATTGTTGACCAATATCCAAAATTTTCTTACCAAAATAGAAAATTTCCGAAAAAGAAAAATGTCCAAAATTTAAAATTACCGAGAAAAGTTCAGTAAATTATAGAAATTAAAAATCCTAATATTAGTTGTTTACCTAATTTGCCGTCCACGTGCAAAGAGTAATTATGGCCGATTTTAGTCTAAGAGATAGTTACGTTTTTCTAAGTCAGAGTCAACATTATTTTTCCGGGTTAAAGTATTTGATAATAATAGGACCTGCGCCGAATCTATTGGCACTATACTCATGTCTTGAAATCAATCGAAATTGTGTATATATCAAGTTTAAAGAAAAAATGTAACATGTGCGTTTATATTACTCACCAATATTAAATGCGTTTTTCTTGAAACGCTGTTTTTCGTCTTTAAATTAAATTTCCGTTAATTTATCCGGCTATATGTCCCTATACATTACTCCATACTGGTCATAATTTTCGACAGAATTTTTAATTCCTTAGTTTTTCTAGCTTTTTCCCTGAAATTTATTAGTGAGGGTAAAGTTTTGTGAGTTTCCCCGCGCTCATAATAAAATCAATAGAAGTTCTGGCCTATTCACGGTAGTTTTATTTTTTTCGACAAATTGAAATTTCTGAAATATTTATTATATCATCTATAAAAGGTTCATAATTAAGGTCATTTATTTGAATCCGGTTTCTTGGGTTAAGATTTTACAGGCAAACGATTGAATATTTGGATCAAATTTTTGCACATACGTGTTCCAAATATTATTCTCTTTATTCTTTTCAAACTATTTTTCAGTAAAACTGTTTCTATTGTGTATTAAAATGTTTAAATTGAAATTTCGATGCGATTGGCAGAGGCAACCTAGCAGGGTGCGTCTTGCTAGCCCCAAAAGGCTTTTTATTAAATTTCAAATTTGAAAGTGAACTTAGACTTTGAACGTTACAATGTTAAAATATTGTTTAAACAAAATTTAAAATCGTTCAATTTCCTTCTTCTGTTTGGATGATTAAAAATAATAGCGTGGGTTTTCATTTTGCAGTTTAACGGCATTTAATTAAAAATTGTTCAATTGAAATTTTTTTTATTTTGAACGTTTAAAGCTCAAAAAATTTCACTTTGAGTTTTTTAATTTACTGTTCAGTTTTTGATTAATTTCAGTAAGAAATGGTCAGCGTCAAAAGTTTTAAATTATTAATTTCAATAACCGTGAATAAACCGGAAAATGATCGGTAACTTTTTCCTTGAATAAAACGAGCACCCTGTAATTACGTCAACCAGTTAAAAGAAGGCATTGACTAGTATCACAGAATTTTCCTTACAACTAACTGGCCAAGTATAACTCTATACTAATCTTACGGAAAATTCTGTAGCAGTGGACAGTTCGTTAAAAAAAGTTTGTTACTTCCCATCACTGTAAAACATAAACCACTAGCTTATTTACAGTAATGCCTTTATGCTTCTCATTAGCTGTTTTTATTTGTGTGATGAAATCACATTTGTGTGAAATTAGCGCTAATACAGAGAAAAATCTCATCCCTACGATGTAAAGTAAAGCCTCCCTTTCCCGCGACAGACTCTTTAATCATACTTCACATCCCCTGCCTGCCGACTCACTGCATCGGCTGCAAGGCGCCAGTAGTAGAGACACGCGATGGTACGGCATCGTGGCGTCACATGAATTGCCGAAAGGGTCCGAGGACATCCGAATTTTACCGAAGCGAGGTGCTTCCTTCAGCCACTGGCGATCAGTCTCTCGCGGACCATCGAACGGCCGTGACTACTTACCCTTCTTGTGCCCGTTGCGCAAGCTCATAACTTCACTTGTTCTCAACCCAATAAAGCAGAGAAACTTCCGCATGATTCGGTCGATTCGAAGGCGCGGATTCGCAAGGGCCAACACATTTTTTATTTGTAACTGACGAACAACTAATTTAAAAAAAAATCTAAGCTTTTAGCGAGGTTGTGGTAATATTTTAGATCTTGATTCGCGAGTTCGATGAATAATAATCTCAGGGAAGTTGAAGTTGAACTGGTGGGACATTTACCCCTGGTTGCCAGACTTCAAAGCACCGGCACTTGACTGTGAGTTTCTCTAGAAATGAGAATAATAACAAATTACGTTTTCTCATCAGGGAAAGTACAGACACCATTTTTGAGCTTCTTTATGTGTTTTTTTTTTCTTTTGAGAAGAACCCTTTATCGCCTACACTGAGAGATGGCATGGTTTTCAATGTGTCATATCTGCGTTACAATTTTGCATACACTGACATTGTCTAGATATTAAATACAAAATATATGAGATTTTAATTCAATTATGTTTCAACGTTCGTATTTGCTATAAGAAAAATGATTTCAATGAAAGTTTAATTCATAAACTGAAATATAGTTATGAATTTATCCAAATTTTCTCTCCCTGGTCCTTACCCTATTATAGTACTTTTTCTATAATTACCCTGGAGAAGAAACTTCAATCGTGTAGAAAAAAGTTGTTTTAAAAAACTACTAATTCATCCATACAGTTCAGAACGTTCCCTTCTTCATACTCTTTACCCTATTCTAGATTCGTAATCGAATTGCCGTGAGAAGACTGACTCAAAAAATGAAGTTATTTAAAATTCAATTAATTTATTTTAACTTTCAACGTTAATTTACATTTACACTATAATTTAGGCCGTTCCTAGTAATCCAAAAAAATTAGGAGGGGGGTAGAAAAGGGAATTTACTAGTATTTCGGAACAACTAGCCAAATCCATTAAGAATATTTTACTACTAATCCTGAATTTCGGGACGTTGAAACAATTCGTGAAATTTATTAATTAGGTCGTTATGTACAGTGCTGTAATATATCAAATAAGATTATGTGAAGAGAATGAATTATGAATGAGAGATGAATTACTTAAATCTTTTAAACAAAGAAAAGAGAGCTGTCAAAATATTTAATTTCGTACTGCTATATTTCAGACGCTCAGAAATAAATCATTATTTCACAGAATTAAACAAAAATACTTTATACGCACAGAATATTTAAAAAATCCTCAATAATATATAATACTTTTACTTAAGGAATCCGCATTACATACACGGTTTTTAGCCAGTTTCACCTTGCGAATTATTCTAGTTTTAGAATAGAATTTAAAATAAGGTTCTGATATATAGTTTAACTAACGGCCTTTAACTAAAATATGATTTATATTATAAAATTGGGCAAAATTACTCAATTCAATATAAGGTCTTCATAAAAAAATATTGAAAATATGAATTGGAAATATTTCTGGTAAAATATAGCCGCAAAGTGGATCGAATTTCTATTATTTTGTAGCCCTTTTTCCCGCAAAAAAGTTGTAAGTTTGGCTATCTCCTAATTATCATTCGGAAATGCTCACATCCGAAAATTCTTATCGCGGGCGAGGAAGAAATCGCTATTGAACGTAAGCATGCACCAAAAGGAGGTCGATAAGAGGAAAACTGCGAAGGCGTTGTTACACCTACTGAAAGCGTATCGCATGCTTTATTCCTTCTCACGTAATCCATTTTTTTATTTTTAAAACTTGTTAATTCAACTCCTTAAAACATTCTTGTTTAATGAAGACTTATTCATTTTGGCACATGATAATTGTAAGGTGCTTTTTTATTTTCAAGTAAGTACGTAAATAAAACCTGATAAGAAGAAGGGCGAAATTCATGATTGGATTGCCAGTGATATAAATCAAGGAATCATGCACGAATTTGATTTAATATTTGATTCAGTTATTGCCAATAATAAAAGTTTTTTAAAAATTGGCTTACTCATAGCATTTTTTGCAATCTTTGTATGTAAACGTAGTTTTCGCACTGACAAGACTGCGACCAAAAAAGCTGAAAATTGTAGAATGTGCTGGATACACTTTATTACGTATCTTTGAATCTCTGAATAATAATCCGAAAGATTTTTTCATTGTTTTCTGTTAAATAAACGTCAAATTTATTTGTAGTAACTGCTTCGTTGGGTTAGAAAGTCATGATCAAAATAATATTCATATAAGGTTATCATTTTCTGTCCCTTGGTTAAGTGCGCTTTAAATATTCTGTTTAGAAGTTGCAAGCGGC
The DNA here is from genome assembly GCA_010014905.2 of Druon quercuslanigerum. Classification (NCBI taxonomy): domain Eukaryota; kingdom Metazoa; phylum Arthropoda; class Insecta; order Hymenoptera; family Cynipidae; genus Druon; species Druon quercuslanigerum. The sequence goes on from JAAAKG020189742.1 coordinate 20,125, forward strand.
CTTTCTCGAATTAGTACTTCATTATTACTTATCATCTTAGTTAAATTTACTTTAAAATAAGAACATAAATTTATAATTTATGATATTTTTCCATTAAGTATAATTTATATATTTGAAACAGTAATGTCTCTTTATAATTTCTTTTTGTAATTTATTGAAACTAATATAAAAACGTGTTCAGCTTAGCCGTCTCTTACGGAATGGCTTTCATTAAAACAATCGAATACGCGAAAAAGCGTTTTAAAGTTTTTGGACGATTAGAATGTTACATCTTGATGAAATTTAAGTTAGAAATATAGTAAATTCTATTCTAAGAAGTTTTTTTTAACAATATATATCTTATTTAACTTCGAAAAAGATATGAGAATATGTATCATCATTTATTAATATTAATCTTAAAAAACGATGAGAAACTCCGTGAAAGTTAAGACTTAATAAATCAGAGTGAACGTCATGGAAGTTTGGAAATAAAAAGTGAAATTGAAATTTTTCCTGACATAAATCTTGCATGCAAAGCTTGCGCACAATGGATAAAACAATGAAGGGTCCTCGTTAGTGAAGTGAGCCAGTAATAATAATTATCCGGCGATCACATTGCTCGTACTTTCAACGAACAAAACGTTCCTCATTAACCGCATTTAGCCGTGCATGCAATTGATTCAGGAAGCGATTTGCTTTTCCTGTGTGTATGAATACCAATTCAATTATTGTTCAATGGGTGTGTTGATTATCGATATACCTAAATCGCTTTTCAAGCCTTAAGGAAAATTCATGACAAATCTCAGAATGTGCCGCTGTCCAATTTTAGACGGCTCAGCTAACAATATAATTTTGATTTCTTTTGAAATTTTGTCTTGAATGGAATATGAAAGGCATGCAAACGTGGTGCCATCTAGAAGCACTCAAGTTGTACTACTTGTGACGCCATGACAACTCAGTGGATAAAGGTGAAAGACGTCACAAATTCATTTTAATTCAATATTTAGGACCTTGCCACTCAATTATTTCAAAGAAAAAACAAAATGTAGACAGCGATTTAGCTAAGAATGCTGCGGGTGATCTCGGTTTGCAAAAAATTGAGGTCGGTGAGGACTAAATTAAAAATAATTGATCTAGCCTTGCTGATCCTAATATTTTTGCATACCGAGATTACTTTCAGAATTTTCATCTGGATCACTTTTTACTGTTTGTTTTTTCTGTGTTTCTTTGATGGAGCAAGTTTCTGTAATGAAATCTTTATTAAATTACAAATCCAGTACTTAATTTTGACTTTTGCTTTATTTTTAATAACATAATTTATCTTTCGAAGATTTGCATTAGGTAAGGATTAAGGCAAAGGATATGAACCTATTTTTAAAATGTTTGGATCAGATGTCTGGAAAGATCAAAACACAAAAACATAAAGTGATAAGGTTCTCTTCATATATAAATATAAAGTGAAACCGCGTTTATATCCGCCGTCCGAGAACGTAAACATCCACCAATATCCGCCTGAGAGGAGATCCCACCACTGCTCTTTAGCGGAGGGGAAATGTCCGCGCTGCGCACTGATTGGCTTGTTTGCCACGTGGTTCTGCGAGGTGATGGATGCCAAGCGGATATAAATAAGAGCTATAGCAGGGATATAAGTGAGAGAGGATGTAAGCAAGAGCGGATATAAATGCAATTCCAGTGCAATTACTTTCGATAATTTTTTTCTCTGGGGCTATCAATTAGATTCTTCGTAAGTTTGTATAATTTTAATCAAGTTCACAATTGAAAATTATTTAGTATCAAACACATAAAGTTGAAATTGAACAAGGTGACACTTTTAAGTTCTAAATTTCCCAATTAAAATAGCTATTTTTCGGAATTTCATTTTCCATATTTTATTTTTTAATTTTCAGATTATCATAAAAAGATCAATTTAATTTTGGAGATTCCATTTTTATATTCTAGACTGTTAAAGACTTTCCACTTCAAATTTTCAATTTTGAACGTTTTGATTCAGAAAGTGTCCATTGTCAATTCGATTTTTTTAACTGCTTCTCCTGTTGAATTATTTAATTTTCAAATTTATTACATTTACAAACGTGGAGGTCATAATAGTTTAAAAATAGTTTCATGTATAAAACAAATCAACTGAAAAATGTTTAGAACTTCAAGATATTCGTGCAGCTTGACAGAAGTCAAAATTAAAAAAAGTTGTGGGAATAAATTTTTATAGTTTTAAATCAATTTTGTGCTTATTTTGATGACAACACATGTTTTTTATTTTTGAACATTTATACACACAACTTTCGAAAATCCGAAGATGCTAATTCATAACAAGATCATTTGGAAATCTTTAGATGTAGTATAGCTAAATTAAAAAATATTGATAAAAAGAAAATTTGTATGCTTTTTATTGATAAAATGAAAAAAGGAAAAAGAAGCTAAAATCTCTTTTTTATATTAAAAACTGCACCTAATTTAGAGTATAAAAAAGTTCAATTCTGTGAATTTTCCGTTTAACTGACTTGCAAGCAAGTATTTTGATTCTTTCACATTCTCTTAAACTTTAGAGCTTGTTTGTAAATTTTGAAATTATACTTATGTATGAGTTGTTTGCAGAATCTTAAACCTTCCCCTTTTCCTAAAAAACGTTAATATTATAATATTCTTATTCAAGCAATAACTTTTTCTTCCACCCGAAATGGAAAACTCGATAAATCGAAGACATTTCTTACGGTCAGAATTTTGTAGATATCGAGACATTTGGTGAATGGTGGTCGCTTAATCTTGTAACGCGTACTTTCCACAGCAACGGTGATCGTTACATACTTCGCGAACATTCTTTCCAGACAACGAAACTGATTTTCTTGAGAGCCTTTTAGAAGTTAACGTTCTGTGAAAATAAATGCGCGTATGTTCTTATCGGCGTCTGGCTTTTAGTAAAACTCTAACTGCAATTTTAAGGAACAGCGAGAAATAAATCTTCTCATACCCTCCACAATAAATTTTCCGTAAATTAAAAAGTTATAAGATTAAATCAATTTTTCTATGAATATAAGTATATGACCGTCGAAAACCGCCGTTAGGACTCAAACGGGGTAATTTCCAACATGAGGGGTTAATTCGGATATTCCTGAATTGATAGTTTAAATTACTTAATGTGGGTTTTGTTTAACAAGAATCTAGAACTAGTTAAGGCCTGAACTGATTTCAGATTCTTGGAACAGTTTTGATTAATTGGTCGTATCAATTTAGAAAATTTATGTGTGAACGAATTAACCCCTCATATGTGAAATAATCCCGTTTAACGTATTTGAAATCTTATCTTCAGTCTAAGCCAATAAGACTAAAGAAATCTTAACGGGTTCTCAAGATATGATTAGAAATTTTCAAGCGTGTCTGCGTCAAGTTTCAGTCGATGACAACCGCAGTCAGTAATCATATCGGTGATCGCCGAGGATTATTCAGATTTTCTTTCTTTAACATAATTTACGCTAATAACACTTTTAAAAGTTTCTATTGTTCTCACAGGATATGAAAAAAAATTCCAGTCTTGTTTGCGTCGAGATTTTTTCTGCAACTTTCATCGGTCATACTACGAGTTGAAGTCTAGGTTTAAAATTCGAAAAATGCTTGCATTTTTTTAACTTCTCACGTTGTATATTCTCTTCACAAGGTCAAAACTATCTCTATCAGAGGTCGTTCGATGCAAAAGTTCATGAGCTTTCTAACGGGCTCTTAAAAAAGTTTTTAGCTCCTTTTCGAACGAGTAATCACGTTTCAAATTTAAGAATTGAGTTTGCAGTAATAAAATGAGAATAAAAATATGATCTAGGACGATCGGAAAGAGATGGGGTAGAAGGAGAGAAATGAAAAGAAGCGTGAATTCCATTTAAAAGATTTATGCCGATCCGCGTGCATGCCTGTGACTCATAAAGAGCACCTAGAAAGTTGTAATTTCTCAATGTTCCCCGTAATACAAGATATGTCACACAGTATTTCCGTTATGGGTTCGCTTCTCTTGAAAATAATACTCAGATGCGTTTCTCTAGAATCCTCAATTTTCTTGATTGAAGGACTTTTGTCAGCTTTTAATATCAAAGAAAATCGAATTTATAAAATGTAGCAACATACTTTAAAATGTTCTCCATAAATTCTATTTTATATGGCATTACATTCATAGCCTCCTCCAATACTTAAAATACATTATATTCCCTGAAGAAGAATTCTCTCCAGAATTTTTCGAGTCTCTACGGAAATCATATAAGTCTTCTGAATGGTGGGAGAAGAAGATTATTTTGCGATTCCTCATCATCGATCACTTGCCCCAAGAAATCTTTTGCTGAAAATAATACTTATGGCTTCTTTTTTTTGTTTAAAAGTACATTTAGACGTGAATATGATTTTTTTGGGGTTTCAATTAAGTAATGTATTTTGATATATATTATTTATTGTCAGGCTCTTTTTTCGAGTAATAAATAATTTATAAGCTATTTTATGGCTAATTTTTATAGCTAATTTATAGGTATGTGATGCTATTTTTAACACTTTCCATCTATCGCCTACGTCACGACAGATCATTGTACAAAGCTTGAACCCCTCAGGATGACATCAATAATACGAACAATCCCCCCCCCCCCCCCCCCCCCCCTTCACAGTTTTCTTATACAAGGTTGGATTATGACGTGGCAAGTTGTTCAATAAATTAAATTATAT
>JAAAKG020189753.1:0-24812 GCA_010014905.2 Druon quercuslanigerum
GTCATATTCGGATTCAGCGACCCCGAAAACATAAGAGTACATTGGTCTCGCTTCTGGGACAGACCACTTTTTTTTTTTGTGGTGCTGTGTTATTAACTCGCTGTAAGCGAAAAGAGGAAAAATTTGAAAGTTTCAGAAAAACCTGTGACCTTTGTACCATAATTCCAAGAGAATATTGTTGAAAATATTAATAAAATATTCAAGCAATAATTTTTGTTAACTTAAATTAATTATCAGCACACTCTAATTGAACTGTAGACAAAAAGTAGAAAATGTGAAAAAGAGCTGCAACTTTCTAGCATTATTATAAGAGAATATTGCGATAAATAATAATAAATAGTTCACATTGATGTCAAATCTAATTCATTAGAATTCCGCGATAGCTGAAATGTTTATGATAAGTTGAAAAATTCAGAAAAACTGCAAATTTCTAACTCGCTAAGTAAAAACTGGACGGAAAGTTAAAAATTTCAAAAAAACGCAACTAGCTAGCATTATTGAATGAGAAAATGTTATAAATAAAAATGATTTCTTCAAACAACCATGTATTATTTAGCGATATTACTATTAAAAATAATGATAAGTTAATTTAACAATTATGTTTTTTAACTGAAATAAATTATTATCTCAATTTAATTGAAAAGTGGACAAAAAGTAGACATTTCAGAGAGAACTGCAAATTTTTGCCATTATTCTAAGAGAATATTGCAATAAATAACAGCCTCGAATTTATTACCTTATTCTAAAAAAAATTGCTAAAAACTTTTATAAATTGTATAAACAATTTATGTAAACATCCAGTTTCCAGTTTATAATAGTATTTAATATATTGTAAACAATATGTATTAAGAAACCACAAAAAATCATAATTATCAGCGCAAAAGACTGGCAATATCCAATTTTTAACCTACGGGGCTTGTGGAACCTGTTGATATCATTTTTAAGCGCATTTATTTTTTCTGAATTCAAACTAATCTGAGAACGACATGCACGAACATTCGAGAAAAAATTTGAACCACCGTATTCTGCGGTATAATACGTATTATACGAAGTAACTAAGGTTTTTTTCCTTATATGTTTATAAGTTGTATAATTCCCAGACGTAAAAACAGAAAAATATCTTATATAATAAATTATTTTGTATTTATTATTTCCTGCATATTCAACAATTTTTCTTTGTATTTTTTTTTAATTTCGAACTTGTTAATAACATTTCTGGGAAGCGCAAATCTTAATGGCCAAATTCGTAATAGAAATCCAGATGCTTCGATTTACGAGATTAGAACTTTATTAAAATGGTTTTAAAAAAGTAGTTTCACATGTTAAATAAAGAACTAAAAAGTTCAAGGCTAGTCTCATAAGCAGGTTCCGTCTTGTTATCTTATCTGTCTTGACTTGTATTATTCTCGTACATTTTGTATGGGCCAGGAATACAAAATTTCTAAAAAATAAAAAATAAGAATGTTATATCATGACGATTTTTTTTTAATATGAATTAATGAAACCTGATACAAAATTTATTATTATCTCTAAGTTTCTAGGTTCAGTGTAGTGTATTTTGATTCTTTTTTCTCGTACGAAAAATGGAAAAAAAACATTATTGAAAAATTCATGTAAAAATGGGAGACTGGAGATAATATATCAGCTTTAAAAACAAGTTAAATAGCTATTTTTTCTTCCATTCCTTATGAATTATTTTGATTATTGTTTAACATTATAGGTTCCTTTCTTATTTTAAACTATTTTTATTAAAAGCCAAAAAAATCTATGCAAAGTGTTTCGTTTAGAATTATTTACGGAATATTGGTGTAAAATTCTTAATTGTTTTACGCGAATTGAAATATAATTTTTAATTTATCGAAGAGTTTTAACATTTCTTTCCTCAGTTACTTTGGCTATAAATGTTACAAGAAAATAACTTTTCAGTGATTCATAAATTCTTTTCAGTTCTAAGTTCAACGTTGCATAGAAATAATTTTTCGCCTGTATCAAATATTAATTGAATTAGCAATGAAAAGTTTGAATTATAAAATAGAATAATGTTTAATGATTCCATTATTTGACTAGAAAAAATATGACCATTTTATTTTACAAATGTTAATTATTAAAAATATTTATTATTGTTCTAGTAATTTCGTTTACGAAACAGTGAACACTTCGTTTCGTCTTTTTACGATGTAAAAATGCGTGCGATCATTTTTAAAGTCAATAAAGTAAAGTGGAATAGACCAGATGTGTCAATAATTCTTATAATTCTTGTTTTTCCATTTTCAAGTTCAGTAACTTGTGAATACGTTATCTGGGTGAAGGTGACGCATCTTTTTTAAAAGTTCATTTTATCAAACTATTCTACTTCTCATGATTCTCATTTCTAGAATAGTCTTTTGATGAATATTATGCAGCCTAAATGAAAAATCGATCCCGTAAAAAATCTGTGTATCCGGTATTATAGTATGACGAAATAAGAACTTTAAGATCGGTATCATTAGATTAGTTTTTTAATTTTCTTCCCTTCATTTTGTAGAAAATACCCTTCAAAATAAAAAAATTTTACTTTGAAATTACTACTACACCTAAAATTATTCGAAATTTATTAAGTTTATCGGCCTTTGTACTATAAGGAGTAAAAATGTCTAAAACTGTAGTAAACAATTTCAATCTTCTAAATTTCTATTTAAAACCAGTAAAAAAATTTTTGCACGCAAGTGTATGATCTTATCATTAAATTAAACTTCCGGAAAAGAACAGATATTAAATATTTGCAGATATGTAGCACACTTAAAACAAGTTTCTTATTTTGATTTCATAAGTATAAAATTGAAATATATTCTTAAGTCTGGAGTACTATGAAATATAAATAAGAACCATAATTCAAGATGGAAGATATTTATTAGCTCTCAATCAAAGAAAAGCTTCTTTGATTCGCCGAAATTTCTCTTGATTTAAAAGAAATTACTTTCTTTACAAAAAAAATTTTTTCAATAAAATTATTGTTTTATATAAATTATTGTCTTTATTTTAAATTCATGTTTGGTTGGATGAAAAATATTATGTTAAAGAAACGGTTTCTTTAATTTAAAATAAATATTTTTCTGTGTGATATCAAAGATGCGTATGTTAAAATTCTAATATCAGGCTGATTTCAAAGATCAAAAGTCAAGAATTTTTAATTCCAAATTTTCCAAATTACAAAAATTTTAAATATTAATCAACAGAATTATATCATTTTGAATTAAAAAGCTTAAAATTTTCTTCATTTTTAGTTTATGTACATTTTTAAAATTGATATCTCTTTAATTTTAAAGATGTACAAATCAATTTGTACCCCCCTAAACGTATCAAGTATTTTGTGAATGACCCCAATAGAAAACTTTTGAATTTTAAAAAGACATAATTTAAAATTACTCAATCTTTAAGATTTATGTTTTAATTCTATGTAATTTAGAACGTTTTTTTTAAAGTTCAATTTTAAAGATTTTCAATTTAAAATTGATCAATTTTAACGATTTTTAAATTAAAATTCCACAGTTAAAAAAATTAAAATTTAATATTAATTATTTAGGAATATTTATATTTTAAAATGATGTTACTTTTAAAAAAGGAAATCAATTTTGAAGATTTACAATAGATAATGCTGCAATTTTAAATTTCTTTTTTTATAGTTCAGTTCTAAGGATTTAGAACTGAAATTTATTTTATCTTATAGATTTGAAAATTAAAATTCTTTAGTTGTGAACAGTAAAGATGACAGTCTAGTGTCTCAGAAAACTAGTAACTAAATTATTTTTAATAAAAGGCTGTGCCTAGTCGTCCCGAAATTTCAAGCTTATTAAAAATATCGGATTAGTGATTTCGAATTTCGGAACGAGGAGACACTTTGTTAATGAAAAAAATATATATAATTGAAAAAAGTACGTAACATAGGGAAGGGGGTAAAACATTGTCAAAAAATGTATTACCTAATTTAAGGATAGCTCCGAATCTAATTAGTAATTTTCTGCTAATTTGAAGTGGCTCAGTTTTCTGTAATGGAATTAGTGAAACTGAATTACAAAATCGGTCTGTAAATATATTTTTGTGTTTGGTTTGGGTGCTGAAGTTTTGTAACCAGCGGACTTTTCATGTCTATTCCGGAAATCTGTACTGTTGACTCTTATTAATGACTAAACATTCTTGAAAATTAAAGTATAAAAGGTGGTTCCATTTCGCAGGGCATTGCAGTTACTTATTCAATTTCGACAACGGAGATGAAATATTTACAAGAAGAAGTTTGTTGAATTGACGCAAATAAAATTGTGCCTCTCGACGAACACATTAACAATGGCAATGCAGAAGATTTTGTTGAATGTAGCATCTGCCATGGGTTTGGCAATATGTGTGCTAGGATTCGACATACACTATAGTAAGTCTGATTACCACTTTGGCGGACATAGGGATGGTGACGTAGTTATACTGGCGGAACAGCAGGCTACAGCACACAAAAAATTCCGCGCCGACAGTCATATTTTCACCTTCGTAGTCCCACCGCCGGACGATGGTTTGAAGGAGAAGCTGCCGCCAGAAAAAGTCAAAGATCCCCAATATATTCCAACAATTTCCGAGGTTGTTGTGACCGATAAAGGCTCTGGCTCTATGAAAGGTGCGATTATCAATGGCGGTCCAGGCAAATATCACGTGACACTATATATCATTAACCACGTGAATAATGAGGTTAATTATACGGTTACGTTGATTGGTCAATAAACTGAAGTTAACTCTGACTTTCTCATGAATTGAAATGTAGAAAATTTATAAATATTCTTTCAGAAGTTGAATAAAATTTAATAAAGTGTAAATTGCATTTTCCAAAAAATGTGTAATTATTTCGTTTCTCCTTAAATCATTTATAATTAGGTAGATATATTATGTTCCTTATATAATTACCTTATTTAATTACCTTATTTATTTTTATATTTTTAAGGGAAAAATAATGCATAAGCTGAAAAATTCTATATCTTAGGACATTTTTTTGTTAGATTTTTTATCAGCCTCAAAAGTTAAAAAAACTTGATTCTCATCGCAAAAAATTCTTCTCTATTTTCTCAGAACTTTTTCTCTTCTGCTGCAGAAAATAGGATTTTTAGTCGGAGCCCAAAATTGAGAAAATATCTACTTCCAAGAACGAAAAAATTTCGCTTGTCTTTCTCGAAACATAATAACATTTCCCAGGCCATGCATCTTAAAAGTATGTTTTTATGTTTTTCCTAAAATTAAAATTTGATTTTCAGGAAGCTTATTGTATTCTCCTGAAAGATCGTCAAAATAGGGTGACATTTCAAATTTTCAGAATAATAAAATTCTTGAAATCATACAATTTTCAGAATATAAAAACCCCGAATGGAAAAATTCTCGAAAAATAAAATTCCCGACAGTTGGTGATATTTCCGAATTAAACTATTCCAGACAAAAAATGGCCAAATTATAAAATATCAGATCTAGAAAATTCTTGAATTTATAAAATTACAATGTCTTTTTTTTTATAAATTGGGCGATTTGTAAAAGGGAATGGACAAGTCGTTTCGAAAATTCGAGGTGATTAGCCAACTTTATAAATATATTTTTTTAATGTCTGAAGTTTTTGAAAATTATTGTTTGAGTTTATAATAACAATAATTGTAAAAGTTTATTTCTGGATGAATAAATTTGTTTTAGAATTTCCGTAATATTTCTTAAAGATTACAAAAAATGTTACCGGATTTGGGTAAGACCTTTAAAGTGGTTTGAGTTCGTTTGTAGCATACGGGCTTTTACATTTTATTTTTTAAAAGTAATTTTATACCATTATTGTTATATTAAATACAAAAAATATTTAAAAAAAAACTTTTCTTAATTTTTGTAAATTTGAGAATTTTTTAATTCTGGAATTTTACAGTCAGGATATTTTAAAATTCGGAAAACTTCCGTCGAAATTTTATTTTTCGGGAATATGCAAATTCGGTAATAATATAAACTATTATGCAATTTTATTTTCAGAAATTTTGCAATTCGGGACTATTATATTTTCGCAATTTTTAAATTTCTGGAATTTTACAGAATCGGAAATTTTAGTATCCGAGATTTTTAAGTCGTCCCGATAACGTAATTTCAAGATTTTTCCAAATCCGGAATGTACCAAATTTTTAAATGCGGAATATCAGAAAATAGTTCCTTAAATTATTAAATTCCGCAATATAGTAAATTGCGAAATTTACAAATTCCTGGAAAAATCTAATAGTTTTTTTGTTGTTAAAATAATCTCTTATTTTATATAAAGTATTTATGCTGAACATTATATGTTTAACATTATATTTTATTTTTATTTTATTCTCAAGGATTTGAAAATGCGTTAAATACAGTGTTCGGGAAAATGGAAAATTTATGTTTTGGAATTTATTTTTTCCGCATTATTCCACATTTGGGACTTTAAATATTTGGAAAATTTATTTCACACCCTCAAAATATCATATGTCTTTTTGAAACGCCACCCTTCAACTGTGTTTCAATTTTTTATGATATCCTGTATTTCAGTTTCGTGTATATTGAGCCATTGAGAGAGAACACTTTTTCACTCTGGACTGTTTACTTTTTAATACAAACAAAAGAATCAACTATTATGTGCGAATTCTAAAAAAGCCGCAACGTCAATTTAAAAAAATGTAAATTTTCACATCATTGTTTTAATATTTTGCTTTTCAAATCTGTTTAAGTAACAGTACTAACTAAAAATAAGTTTTCTACAATGGAATTAGTCAAATTGAACTAATTCAGATTTAACGAAAAGATACAAAATATTGTTTAAAAGAAAAAATTGCTGAAAGAAAATAAGACTACAGGAAACGTTGAGTTCTGAAATTTCGAAATCAACAAATTTTTAAACCGAATTTTCTAATTCCTGAAAATATTAAATCGCAGATTTTCAATATTTTCCAACAAAGGGAATGGCCGAATTTTTAAATTCTAAATATTCGAAAATAGTAAATAGACAAATTTTCAAATTCACAAAAATAGGAAATTGTCCAATTTTGAAATTCCCGAAAATAGTAATTTGCCGAAATATTATCTTCAGGATAATAGTGAATTGCGGAATTTACAAATTCCCCCAAACATATTTAATAGTTTTTTTCTCTTAGAATAATAATTTTTTTATATTAGGGTGTTTATTCTCAAATGTACTATTTAATCATATTTTATCGAGAATTTGAAAACTCAGAAATTTAGTATTTATGGGGAAATGAAAATTTGGGTTCTGAAATTTCAGGAATAAATATTTGGGGTAATTTATGATGCATCGGAAAATTTCTGTATCGATACTTAATTTTTCTATATTTGTCTACATTCGGGGCTCAAAAATTTGTATAAAAAATATCATCCCGTCGATATATTGGATATGAATAATTTTATATCTTTCTTAAACGCCCTTTTCAATATTTCGGCTCTTTGGGTACTGGATTTGGAAAAGTGACGATTTGTACCAACATTTCGATACAGGGGCCAGATTTTTTCTGTTCATGCGGCAATTTACTTTACTAAATGCCTTCACTTCACTAAAGTAAATTAATAAAATTATTAACTAATTTTTTCTTGGTTAACTCTTATTGCCAATTTGTTAAGATTAAAATAAAATGCGATTATTTTTAACATAACAAAGTAAGCTTAATTTAAATAAGTGTAATTTTGATTGGATGATTTATTTAATTTGTTTTCTCGATTTGGCAGTTTTTATGTTTGCAAGTGCTATATCTAAGCTTTATGAACATGCTTTTTTAATTTTAATAAGCAAAATGACAAGAAATTAGATTGAGACATATGGATATGATGAAAATTTTTAACACAAATAATTTCTTTCAGTTTGCGAATGGAGTCATGTCTATTCTAATAAGAACCATAAGATACTATTCGACTTTTAAATATTTTAAGTTGTTTTCGTATTATAAGGCGTTAACGTTACTTTTTAAATAAGTAACCAGGGTGGAGACTTGACCGGGAAACCAGGACAGACCGGGAACATAATTTAAAGGGGAAACCCCGGGAAATGACCGTGAATGTAAACAGAAAACGGAAATTTATTTTTGATTGTGGAAACATTCAAGTTTTTATTATTGTAATTTTTTTTCAATTTAGGAAAGTAATTTCTACTGCATCTGCAGTCGCAAATTTGTAAGATTATCCCAGTTTACTCTAATTAAATTATAAAAAATTATTGTATGTTTATTATTTTGCATTATATGGAAAACCTTTTGCAAGTTTTTGAGATTTGTGGAATTGATGATATTTCAAACATATACAAAAGCAATCACGTTTTATTCTTTTACTCTTCATTTATTTTGACTTGAAACAGGGAATTTTAGAAAATAGTGATCGTTTTTATTTTGGAACAGGGAATTTCCGTAAAAAAATATAATTTCGCTCGAAACAAGGTATTTTTGATATGGAACGCGAATTTTTAAAAAGAAATATGATTGGGATTCACCGGGAAGATTTTTTCACTGTTAATGTAATTTTTTTAAAAATAAAAAAAACTACACGTCCTATCAAAAAGTGATTTGAAACAAATTTTTAGATCTTTTTCGGATGCACAATTTTTGTCTTCACATCTTTTTTCGTATGTTGCATAATTTTACCGCAAAATGGAATTTTTGATGTTTAATTAGTTTTTGTGCAATAAAAATGTGAATTTTCGATTTTTCAAAAAAAGTTCAAAAGTCCTTAAGAGAATCTTGTAGCGTGTGCAAAAAAAACATTTTTCTCGTCTTGAATTTTATTCTTATGGTGCGTTGTTTGGCTGAAAATGTTCATTTGCGTTTGTTTTTTAAATTTTGAAACTGCTATAACTCCGATAATTTTTTTTTTCATCAAAAAAAGTCATTGTGATAAATTGTTAGCCTTTTCTAGTACTAATAATAACTATGCATAGAATTTTCAAATATTGAACAAAGTGGACTCAAAAATTTTCAAAATGTGCTCACTTTTTGAATTTTTATTCAAAATGACTGGCTAACGAACTTGGCCTTCAATTTGAGACACTAAAAGAGTATACCAAAGAACAATCCAATCTGTTGATTTTTTCGAAACTTATCGTGCTCACAAACATACATAAGTACATACAAACATACATACATACATACATACATACATACATACATACATACATACATACATACCGAATACATATCCGAATTCATATTTCTGTAGCCAAAAATTCAAATTTTTAAACTAAAAATTTAATTATTCCAATAGGAAAGTTAACTAGTTTGCTGATAATTCATTTTTTTCTAAAAATTAAATTTTTAACACACAATTCGGCTACTCTATTTTTGGCAGAAAATGTATCTTTTTGGACAAAAATTGAAATATTTGGTTGAAAAAATTGTTATTTTTTATTTCAAAATTTAAAGCAGTTTGAAAATTTATATAATTTGTGTTAAATTCGCCATTTTGTGGAAAATTAATCTTTATGGGTAAAAGTTCATATTTTTTGTATAAAAGTCAAGTATTCCAGTTAAAGATTCATTATTTTAGTTGAAAATTAATTTTTTCAAGTGAAAATTTAAATGTCTATTTTTGGTTGCAAATTGATTATTTTTTGTTTAAACTTTAACAATTAAATGAAAATTTGTCTTTTTTAAATAAAAGTTCAACTATTTCAATGAAAATGCATATTTTTTAGAAATGTATTTTTTTCGGTTAAAAATTAAAGTATTCCAGTCAAATATTTTTCATTTTAGTTTCGAGTTTATTTTTTAGCTTGGAAATAAAATTACTTGGTTAAAAGTTAAACTCTTTGGTTAACACTAGATCCAAATTGGCACAGTTAGCTTCCATCAATGACTAAGCATTCCAGAAAAAGGTTGTATAAAAGGAGATCCGATTTATCTTAGCATCACAGTCTTGTTCTAAATATTTGACTATGAATTTAAGTCATTGTCGCCAGAAACATATGCAGTTTAGGGAAAGTAAAATTGAGTTTGTCCGCTAATACGTGAAAAATGACAGTGAGCAAGGTTTTCTTCAGTCTGGCCTTTGTGCTTTTATTAATATGTGTGCAAGAGATCAATACGTTACACAAATTTCCAAAACATGATTACGTCTTCGGCAGGTATAAGGCGAATGACGAACCTATACTTATTGAAGCTAGCGCAACTGCACATAAACATACATGGGTCCACGAGCACGTGAGGACTTTCCTGGTCGCAAAACCAAGTAAAAAGATAAAGGAACGATTTAAGGAAAAATTCGACAATGATTCTTCATATATGCCAGTAATTTCCCAGATGATTATTTCGGACCAAGGCACTGGTTCTGTGGATTGTGATGTGGCAAGTGGCGGTATAGGGCATACATACGTAACGCTGAGATTCCTTAGCCACGAGTTTAGGAGCCTCAAATACTTTGTTACGTTGTATGGTCAATAAACCGGACTTAATTCTGACTCGTTTGTGAATTTAAGATTTTTTTGTTACGAAATTTATATTGGTGAAAAATTATGTAAAATTAAACTCATATCAATCAGATCACTGGTCAAAATTTGGAGAGTGGATTAAGAAATTCTTGTACAAGTTGAATAAAATGTGACAAAGTGTAAATGAGGATGCTAAAAATGTGTGTTATTATTTCATTCCCCCTGAAAGTTGTTATAATTAAGTAGATGTATTATGTTTCTTATATAATTAGGTTAATTATTATTTTATACTTAAGCGAAAAAGATAGCATAATTCAGCATTGCTAGCAACGATTGAGGTCTACCCAAAGGCGCCGACTCTTCTGATTTTTTTGTGTAGTTCAAGTATGCATAACGACTATTTCTAAACTAAAAATAAACGCGCTATACATTAATAAGTTTTACTGAACTTGGTTTGATAAATTGAGGACACTGCTATATTTAATTAAAATTTCATTTCCAGTCATTTCTAACAAAATAGGGCATTTCTTGTGAAAATAAAAATTATTAATAAATTAAAATAGCAATTCAAATTAAATTAACTACACATTATTAAATGGCACAACTAGTGACTAAATATTACCTGCTAGTTAGGTAAAATGTAACGAACCATTTGGTAAAGATTCTAGAAAAGAGAACAAAGTCTACCTCTCTAAATTTGTAAATTCATGCCAGTCATGTGAAGTTTCTTACGCCAGAAAAAAAATCTTGATACGTCTGATTTAACTACTAACACACATGCATACACGTGTCATACAAATGATAAAAATATCGTTCGTACATTTAAAAAATTTAGGTTTAATAATTAGAATAAATTAAAAGGATGGAATTCCGAATAGCGTAAACCGCTGATTCTTTTAAAGTTCCGTATACTTATGTATTTTAACGCGCTGATTATGAAAATGATAGTGAAAATTAGCGACTAGTCGATTTTCATGGTGAAAACCATGAAAAACCCGTAAAAACCATGGATTTTTATGTTTATCTTAGTGAATAATAAAAATTTACAAAAAAAAACTTTAAATAAATGTTGTAGATCTTTTAAAAAGATATATTTTATGTTAAACACATTTTTACTCTGCGATTATAGTTTTCGAGACAAACGACTATAAATATGAAAAATCACAGAAATACAAGACAACATGTAGCGGTGTGACTGAAATGGTACGAAAATATTTTCACTATCATTTGTGTAATCAGCGTGTCAAGTCAAGAAAAGGGACATGGTGTGACCTTCCATTATTTCTGTGACCTGTCGCAGCAATGCCTTCCCGCCCCCACGGGACGTTGGAAAAGGGGCAAGGGTGTGACTTTACATTGTTTCTGTGACCTGTCATCGGGTGCCTTACCGCCCACCACGGGACTTTGGAAAAGGGGCACGGGTGTGACCTTACATTATTTCTGTGACCTATCACGGGGGTTCCTTCCGGCCCCAAGAGACGTTGGAAAAGGGGCAGGAGTGTGACCAAAGTTATTTACCCCTCAGTCATTAGCATGTCACTTGAAGGAAGGGGACTGTGGAAAGGGGGTCGGATGTGACCAAAATTATTTGCCCCTCAGTCATTAGCATGTCAGTTGAAGGAAGGGGACTTAGGAAAGGGGGCCGGATGAGACCAAAGGTTTTTTTGGATGCGCTGATTACGAAAATGGTGCTCATCCATTTAACTATTTGATCACAGGCATTAAACATTATTACCCTGGCAATTGATTATCTTCCGTTTTTTAAATAAAAAAATCAAAATCTAAAAAACCAAAAAAAAATCAAAACATGAAAAATATTTAAAAAAATTCTGTTCAAAATTCTTTAACCTTCCCGTGGTGAAAAGCGTAAGTAGGTACCAAACCGAAACAAATAGATATATGATTTTAATCCTTATATCGTTCATTTTGTCGAAAAGTATCAATCACAGAAAAAAAATTCTCAGACATGAACAAAATCGTCGGTTTACGCTATTCGGAACTCCACCCAATTAAAATATCCCTAACAAATAAAAACACCGTTCTGTTAAAATATTGCGCAACAGCATGCAATACAATTGAAAACGGTTCAGGCGGCCCTGACTGTTTACGTTTCACCCTTCCCCACTGAGTTCAGTCCAAGGTTATTTGAAGGTAACTCTCGACACTGGACTGAAAGCGAGGGTTTGGTGTATTTATTCTTTGCATTTTATACCTTTTATTTAAAACTATTAAAATTTGAAGAATTTCTTTTCAAAAATGATAAGAGTTCTATGTTTTGAAAACGATTTCATCCATGAAATTAACTAATAATGTAGGTGTGAATTTAAAGTTAAATTTAAAGTTCCGCTGGACCGGCAAACCGGAAAATGACGGGGAATTTGTTTTGAATGGGAAACCCGAGCAGTGATGGAAGAACGCGGATATCTATGGCATGTGCATTGGTGATTTTTGTGTATTTTTAGGTTATGTACTCAAATGCGCCAACTTAAAAATACACAGGAATCACTACTGCGAATCGCTAAAACCAAAAAATGACCTTTATTTTTTTTTGCCTGGGAATTTTACACATTCAGAAAAAATAAATCTATGCAGCTTTAAAGGCTGAAATAATTAAAGCTTTAAAGCATTTAAAGTTCAACATTCTTGTTATAAAAAAATTCTGAGGATGATCAACTGTTAAAACAAATAAATTAATGATTTTTTAAACTAATCAAATTTACTCGCCCGATTAAAACTTAATAAACTATTAACAAATTTTCCATACTTTCTAATTAATGAATTCATACTTTAATGCTTTTATTTAATTTATATTATTTATGCTCTAGCATAAAATTAAACTTTGATATTTTTTGTTGAAAATTCATCAATTTTGTTAAGAAGTTATCTTTTATAGTAGAAAATAAATCTTTTTGATTAAAATTTCATTTGTTTGGTTGAAAATTATATTTTTTATAATCGGACACTAATTCTTTTAGCTAAAAATTTAACTATTCCATTTTTCGTCAACATTATTTTCAATGGACATTTACTCCTTTTAGGTTGAAAATTCATCTGTTTCGTTGACAGTTTAACTGTTTTATTGAAAATACATTACTTTTTGTTGAAAATTAATTTATTATTTAAAAGATTGAATATTCCGTTTTCGTATAATATTGATATTTTTTAGGGAAAAATTTAGATATCTGTTTCAAAATTCATCTATTTTGTAATTTTTTGCTCTGCTGTGTTAAAGCATGTTTGGAATGGACGTCATAAATTAAAATAAATGTTTGCTCTTAGAGGCAATTACGCATATTTTACTTTTATTTGACCGGTAAAATTGAAAAATTTGAACCGGGAGAAACCGAAAAATGACCTTGGTAACCTATAACTGTCACCTTTACTAAAAAAATTTAATGTTTTGGCTATCGCGTTACTGACATCAACTGGAGGTGACTTGGGTGACAAATTTTCTATTTGTCATATTTCTTATTTCCATAATATTATTTCATTAATATTGTAGTCGTGGCTAGACGCGTTAGGTTTAATTTTATGTAATGGAATTATTTAAAGTTAAATAAGTTAGATTTGACAAGAAAATTCAAACAATATTTTGCAATCTACATTATTACGCTACTCGCATCAACGTAAAAATGTAAACAAAGGATATTTTAAATGCAAAACAAACAAATCTCGGTTCCATTCAGTAGTTTCACTTTAGTACCACTACAGATTGTTTTTATGAGTCTTGTTTCAATACCAGATATTAGCCGTTAAATAATACTTTTATTTACAATGGAAATTGGTACTGTTGGCTTTCATCGATGACTAAGCATCCCTGAAAAATTTTATATAAAAGACGATCGAATTTATCATCGTATTGCAGTCCTTTGCTAAATTTTAACTATAAATTTTAAGTCATTGTCCTCAGAACCTTATTCAGTTTACGCAAAATAAAATTGAACCTATCCGCAAATACTTAAAAAATGACGGTGAGCAAGATTTTATTCAATTTGGCATTTTTTATTTTGATAATATGCGTGCAAGAACTCAAATCAATGAAATATCCAAAACATGATTACATCTTTGGAAGATATAAGGAGAACGACGAACCTATACTTATTGAAGCGAACGCAACTGCACATAGACATACATGGCAACACAAAAACGTGCTGACTTTTCTGGTCCCGATTCCAAATAAGAAAATAAAGGAAAGATTTGAGGACAAATTTAAAAAAAATCCTCGATATATGCCAAAAATTTCCCAAATTATTGTTTCGGATCAAGGCACTGGTTCTGAGGATTGTGAAATTATAAGTGGCGGTATAGGGCATACATTCGTCACGCTAAAATTTATTAACCACAAGTATAGGAGTATCAAATACTTGGTTACGTTGTATGGCCAATAAATCAAACCTAATTCTGACTTGCTTGTGACTTTTAAATCTTTTAATTACGAAATTTATATTGGTGAAAAATTTTGTAATATTAAACTAATATCAATCAGGTCACTGCTCAACATTTGGATAGTGGATTAACAAATTTTTGTACCAGTTGAATAAAATTCTACAAAGTGTAAATTAGGATGCCAAAAATGTGTGTTATTATTTTATCACTCCTGAAGTAATTTTTAATCGAGTTGATATAATATGTTTCTCATATGATTCGGTTAATTATTATTATGATATACTTAAGAGAAAAAGACAGCATGATTCAGCATGGATAGTCACAATCGATTTTAACTCAAAGTCGCTAACACTCCTGATTCTTTTTGTACATCAAGTATGCATACGAATATTTTGAGACTAAAAATCTACTCGATATGCGGGGATATTCTTATCACGCGCTACGCGCACGGCAGGCTTTTTACATAGCTTGGTTCGACAAACTGAGGGCTTTACGGCATTTCATTAAAATTGCGCTCCCAGTCATATAAATTAAAATAGGGCAGTATTTGATGTAAAGATATACATTGTATGAGTAAAAATCCTTAAAATGGAATTCGTGATTCATTCAGAAATTATGCAACTAGTAAATAAATATTACCTCACAGTTAGTTCAAATGAGACAAACAATTAGGTGCAGATTAAAGCAAAGAAAATAAAGTCTACCTCTCTAAATATGTGGTTTCTACTAACACACATGCTTACATGTGTCATATAATTTGTAAATACTATATATCGTTGGTACATGTTCAAAATTTAACTTTAATAATTGAGGCAGTGAGAATGACAACTGGGTATAGCCCACTTGAAGTAGGCCTGTAAATCATGTTCTTTTAGATTGTTATTGAGGGCCATCTCCAAGTGGGCATACATTATAATCGTACACTTTTAACTTTATTAAAAATCGAAAAGATCAATGAGGCGGGCTTCGAACCACCAAACCTTCCTACATCTATAACGCGTTTCATCCCTAACCAAGAAACAAATGTCGGATATGAAGTCAGAGTACGTTAGGCGTTTATTATTTATAGGAAGTGAATTAAAGCACCTTCCTCTTAAAATGTATAAGATTTAATCAATCATAGTTATTCAAACTTTTTATTTATTATCTTTTATTTAAAATTATTCAAGTCTGAAGAAACCGGGAATTTTTTTGTTAATGGGAAAACCGAAATATGACCGTAAATCTATTTTTTGTCTGGTAATTTTACACATTGGAAAAATAAATATATGCAGTTTTTAAGGCTTAAACAATTACTACTAAAAAGCGTTTCAATTTCAACATTTGAATTTTAAAAAAAATCTGCTCATCTATTGTAAAAATTAATTAATTAATGATTTTTAAACCTGAAATTTAATTCGAGGGTGAAAATATAGATCAATAATTGGTTTTAGAAGACGATTCTGTATCTGTCCTAAATTTAACAATTTGCATATTTTAACGGTGAATATTAAACTTTTTTAATTCGAAAGCTGCAGTATCTAGTTAATAATTAAATTCAAATTCTTTTTAAATTTATTTTATTCTAAAATATTTCATATCTAACCCATATAATTTGAATTTATCAATTTCCAAGAAGTGCAATATTTTAATATTTACACCATTTTTGTATGTTTGTTATTAATTTTTTTTTAATTTGCAAGTGAAGTATTGCATTTTGATGCATGCATAAAAATTGAACGACTAATAATTTAAAACGACATCAAATTAAAATAATTTCACTTAGCAGGACCTATGCGTTAAGAATCTTTTAAATTTCAAATATCAAATTTTGAAAGAAAGGAAAGAAAATTGATAATTGAACATTTTCTGGGAATTAAAAAAGGAACTTTGTTCTATTTTTATTGAGTTGAAGTGTAAGCAAATTTGGTATTTTAAACATTTTTATCAAGTTCAAAACAAGAAAATTTTGCTATTCAATAATTTATGAATTGGATTGGAAGGAGGATAATGATTTATTTTTAACATTTTTATCGGGATTAAGAGACGCATTTTTATTTTCAATTTTATACCGAATTAAAAGACCGATTAGTTTTTATTTATGGTATTGAAAATGATGACAGAAGTTTATATGTTTCAACCAGAAATCTCCTACAATTTATAAATTTAAATTTTTTAACTTTTCAGTATAATGGAATTTCATTTTTAGTTCTTGATTTTGAAAGCGATAAAAGCATCTTTTTTACGTGTAAATTATTGAGCTTTGATTAAGGTATTTCAGAATTAAAATTTTTGTAGGTTCGATGGTAAAAGTTTAAAATTCCAAAGAGTTCAGTTTTGATTCCTTCAAATAAACAAATTTTCTCGTTTAAGAGTTTGAATTATTTAATTTAAAAAAAAATTATACAAAATTTAAATAATCAGGATACTCAACTCATTTCTTACTCGAATCACCTCGCAAAATTTGACTTTCCTTGCAAATTCATTTGTAAAAATTGACCATTTGTACTTGATATTTTTCACTGGTAAATTCACATTTTTCGTGGAAACTTGTTTTTTTTAGCAGAAAATTCAATTATTTTGATAGAAAATGCATATGAGTTGTCAATTCAGTTTCTTTTTCAAAAATTCGTCTTTATGTCTTAAAAACTCAAAATTTTAGGTGAGATTTTTTTCTTTATTGATTGAGAAATACATCTTGGTTGAAAATTTACCTTTTTAAAAAAAATTATTTTAATTTAGATTAATTTAACAGTTTTTATTAAAAATTAAAAACAATTTGTTGGAAATATCAATTATTACAATTTTTAATGAATTTTTTTTTTTTTCATCAACGATTATCAGTTTTGGTGAAAATTGGACTTTTTTGTCGAAAAGTTCCTCTTTCTTGCTTCAAAATTAATTATTTTTGCTGAAAATGCAATAATAAAATTTTTTATTAAGAAATCCTAAATATTTGTCAGTTCTACTGCGCACACAAATGTGAAATTCTTTTTCAGTGCCCTTCAACTAAAACTCAATTCTTGATTATGGGTGTGAATTTGATAATATTCAATCCTTCAACATTTTCAAATTACCCAATCGACATTGAGGAAAAGATATAAGAATGCTTCCGAGCTATTTTTAAAGAAGATTCTACTTTTATCTAGTAACTTGATAAATAATATTTATTTTGAGGAAAAAATGTACATTTTTGGTCCATTCAATACTATTCTAAATAATTCAATTCTATATATTCCAAATTTAATGTTTCTACGGAGGATTTCTCTCTAAACTTTAGCCTTCTCGGTTTACATAATTTATATAATTCATTTATTAAAAATGCATATTACTTTGTGTTATTTTATAATGTCCTGCTACTCAAATCCGTTGTAATCATTCAATCATTTATAATCCTGGTATAAAAATAACACAATCCTTACATCAATTATTAGATATTAGGGATACATCGTGGCTAAGATGGTATCTTGTGCGATTTTTCCATTTAGCTTTCGATAAATAAAATCAAAGTTTTCGATTTCGTCGGGAAACGATTAAAAGAAATTTTGCAGGGATTTTTAAAACTTGAAAATCCTGCCAAAATGTTCCCCTATATTTCGCGCAGTTTCGCTTAAAATGTGAATTTTCGATTTTTTCACAGTATATTTGATAAATAAGGCCAAAATGACGATTCCTATCAAAATACGAATAAATACTATTTTTAGGACCTATGAAAAGCCTAAATTCATCTTTAAAAAACTTTTTTTCGTATCACATGTCGTTTGATTCAAAATTTGAATTTACGATTTTTGGTACAGCATTTTCGACTAATAAGACCAAAATGACAAGTCCTATAAAAAAGGTGGTAAAAAGAAATCTTTTCGGACATTTTAAAATGTATAATTGCCCTCAAAAACCTTTTCTCATATTAAAACTTTTTTTATATTATACCCATAAGTCCGTTTTCTAGCGTCATAAAAAATTCCATGTAAGTGAGAAATTGGGTTTTGCAAGTTTTTGGCGTTAATTATGATTTTGCTTGCGGGGTTTCTAGTACACATTTTTTATAATGTATGAAATTGTACTTCCTACAGATACATAGATGTTAATATAAACCATTAATTATTATTTGTTAACTTATTATCAACTTTTCAGCCCCCGTACAGAAATTTCCCCGATGGTCTCTACTACAAATAGGTTTCTGTTTAGATTTCGGTCGGGCTGCCCCTGGTTAGTTTTCATGGTCATTTTTTAAGAGCTATGACATTATGAAAAACGTACTTATGGATGAATAATGAATTATTATTTTAAAATTATAATTTATATATTTATTATATCAGTAAAACAGAACTTCGCTTTTTTAAATTCTTCAAAAACAATATTTCATTTTTACATTATTATCAGAGAAGGTATTAGATTTTTGTAAAATTTACCGAAAAACAGGTTTATACGAATGTGTATGTCTGTCTGTCTGCCTGACTGTAGATTTTATGTTTTTTTTGCCACGAGAAATTTCGAAAGAATTTTCATATTGGATTGGACTTTAGTATACTAATATTTAAGTGTCTTAAAATAAAGATTAAGTTCGTTAGCCAGCCGTATTGGATAAAAATTCGAAAAGTGAGAGCATTATAAACATTTTTTAAAACCACTTTTTTTAAAAATTTGAACATTTTATGTACGATTATTCACAGTATTTAAAAAGACGAACAATTTATCCCAATAACTTTTATTGATAAAAAATAAATTTCATGACTTATGTCATTTACAATATTCCAGAAAAACAAATGAAAATAGGATTAGAAATAGAAAAAATAAAATTTTAGAAAAACGAGACAAGCTACGAAAAAAGCAAAAAAAAATTGTTCATTGAAAAAACAGCTACAAATATTTCATTAATCGATTTTTGATAGGATGCGTAGTTTTGGTTTTAATTGTGAAAAATAACATTGAAAATAAAGAAATTAAATACTTGGAAGAACGGCGAAATGCGCAGTTTTAGTTTCAATAGTAAAAAATAAAATTAAAAAGAAAAAAAATATTCTTTTGAATGACAAGAGGTACGAAAAAAATTAATAGACGTAAGCTGTTTACCTAAAAAGGATATAAAAATTTGTTCCTACTTATTTTCAGATAGGATGAATAGATTTTATGTTAATCGTAAATAAAAAAGATAAAAAATGAAAAAAATTGATTTGTGGAAAAACGACACTAATCGCAATAAAATCTTTAATAAAAACTTTTTTACCAGGATAAGCTTTTTTTCAATTATAAAAAAAACAATGAAAATATTATTGTTTTAATACTTATAAATATTATGAATGTAATAATATAAATTTATTTGAATCATAAAATTTTCAGGGTTGCTGAGAATGAAAATTAGTGCAAAATAAGGTGTCAATATTAATCATGATAAAAAAAATGTGTACATTATTTTTCAATATCTGTATAAGCAATCTTGGGCTGAGGTAGACAAATAAATAAAATCTACATTTGTTATAAGTGTTGAACACAATGTACAAAAGTTCATATTTTTGATAAAATCGAGTGCAAAGCATGAGATACGTGATGAGGATGTGTTCGTCAAAGCCGAAGGAACTTTAACTAAAGAGAATTCACAATCACAAAATCACATTTGTCGATGCTTTGACCTTTAATTTTTAAAGACATGTGCACAAATGTGGATAAAGTACAATGAATGAACGCGTAGCGCGAGGTAAACACATTATCGAACGCGAAGCGCGAGAACCAAAATTGGCGCGCCCTACGCACGCTCAAACTTGCAAGCGAAGCGAGCCTCGCGTGATGAGGATGTGTCCGCGAAAGGAGCATATTTTTTCTTATGTTTTTTAATTTCTAATCTATACTCTCTAAATTTGGATTAGTAAAATGTAACTTATTATCAGATAAATTGTGCTAATTATTATATCTAGAACTAAGCTACTGATGATTAGTAGAAATTTACTGATTCAATTCGTTAAATAAAAATTGCTCATTCATTCAGTTACCCGAAAGAATAGAGCCTGGTATCGAAACTACTGATTGAACAGTAAGATATCAATTCATGAAATCAGTTAATTTTAAAAGGTTATATTTCGCATACATTCTGGTATGCTTGTAAATGAATTTAATTTAGAAATAAGATTCGAAAAATTCCAAAAATTCAACGTTTGCAGAAGTTTGTCATCCCCGAGTGTTCCGCAATTCACATAGTTCGACACTTTGACTGTGCTTGACGGGACTCTTCCTCGGTGAGAATGGCTCACCACATTTTGGTCGCGCTCTACTCAAAAGATATTCATAGCGGGATTTAAAAGAATATATTATTCTATTAAATAAAATCACCTTAACTTTCCTTTTTCGGTGTATTTTATTAGGTTTTAAAACCAAGAAACATTTTATATCAATGAAATTTTTTTTTTAACTGTCTCCTTCACTGTCACTAAATAATAAAATTTTCTTATTGTGCACGTTGGCGTAATTTAATTAAGTTATGTTCTATTGGCGTTTTTAATATTATTTAGATTAGTTAATATTATAAAATATCTGATTTACCAGATAAGATTCAATAAACTGATAATTTAGTAAAATCTTTACTAATTGCATTAGTTAATATTATGGAATAATTGATTCATCAGTCAAAAGTTAATAAACTGATTAACTCAGTAAAATTTTTACTAATTCAAAGTAAGAGAGTATGCTTTCAAATTTATCGCCATGTCTGGCGTCCTCTGCGCCTTGCGTCTGCGTGAAAACTAATTATGTGTAGTAAGTTTCAATTTCTCACCTCGAACCACCTCGAACGAAAATGTACATAGCACTCGCGTCGCGTCGCATCGTCTCCTCGAAATTCACAAATAAAACCGTGATGAATAATTAAAATCAACCTTAATTTAGTAATTAGTTTGGAAACCTCACTTAGTGCACCGATAATTATTATTTTAAAGTAAAGTATAGTATTGTATATTAATTGTTTCCTCTATTCCTTCCTATCATCAAATAACTATATGGTTTTACAAATAAAACAGTGGCTAGGACATTCTCACGTCAATGACTGAGCTTTAAAAGGCAAATGAAGCTGCAAATCCCGGCCAATATTGAAATAAATTTAACGTCAATAATTGAAAAAATACGTACTCGGTGAACATTTTATCCGTTCTCCTGAAAAATTCTCCAAATGAGGGTTAGGTCCTTATGGTTCCCAGCAGTTTGTTTGCTTAAACGATTAATTTTTATTAATTTTCTTTTATTTAATTATATTGTATGTATTATTATATTATTTATATTATGTGTATGTATTATATTTATATTCTTTTGAAATAAAGCTAGAAAATTACAGTTAAAAAAAATAATGTTCCACTTTTGCAATAGTGTAAGGTAATAATTAATGTAATTTAACATACCTAATTGTTTGAAAAAATAATTTTTGTTAATAACTATCTTCTCCTACAGTAATGCTAGAAAGTTGCAGATAATTTTAAATATTCAGTTTTGCTTTGACTTTTTATTTCTGAATAATTAAAAACAATAAGTATAAATTAGGATCACTTTTTGAACTGTATTATATTTTTTCAAAGTGAAATATTTTCACTCTTTTACCAGTACTTTGAAAATAATTATTCTAACAAATGGCTATCTCACAGTAGAGATAAGAACAAAGAATGGGACAATTTACGAGTAGGTAGAAGGAGTAGGTCTGCAGATGACGCGTACAATTTTTGTTTTGAATAACAACACTAAGTTTATTGCAAAGTGTAAAAGACAAACTTGGTATCGAACCTATTTTAATATCAGTCCCCCCTTCTTCCCTGCAGAAAAAAATTTTTTGTACTTGATGACATGCATGCATAAAGATTACAAACTTCTAAACCAAACAATTTATTGATTATCAAGAAAACATTGAAATTTATACGTGAAGTTTTTACGTTAGTGTAATTATTCTGCAATTTTCTGCAATGGATTTACTCAAATTTAACAAATTTATATTTGGAAAAAAGATTTAAAAAATTGTACTTAATGACATTTTGTTGCTATATAAATATATAAAATATAAATTCAAAATCGACGATGAATTTTGTCCTCAATTCTTCATATGACCCCAAAGTCGGACTGCCCCACCTTTAACGTAAATTGGTATTATCGACTGTCATTGATGACTGAGCATTCCTGAACAAACTTGTATAAAAGGTGGTTCCATTTATCGAAGCAAATCAGTCTATTACTAATTTTTGGCCCGGCAGTTGAAGTAGTTACAGTCAGGAATTTATTCAGTTTACGCAAAGTGAAATTGTGTATTTTCATAAATACGTTAAAAATGCCAGAGAGCAAGGTTTTTACAATATTGGCATTTATCATTTTGGTAATGTGTGTGCCGGAACACGAATCCACCCATGATTACATCTTTGGAAGACATAAGGTGAATGACGAACCTGTGCTTATTGAAGCGAAGGCGCAAATAGGCAAACATAATTTGCGCAAAGGGAACATCTTCACATTCGCAATCCCTCCTCCGAGCAAAAAATTAAAGAAAAGACTAAAGTTTAAATACGACCAAGATCCACAGCATGCGCTTAGAATTTCTCAGATTCTTGTGATGGATGAAGGAACTAATTCTAAAAATTGTAAGATTGTAAATGGCGGCTTAGGGGAGACATACGTTACACTTAAAATCATTAACAAAGCTTCTAGAAGCATTAACTATTTAGTTACGTTATATGGTCAGTAAACCAAAGCTAATACTGATTTTCTTATGATTTGCAAATATTTTGATTACGTAATTTATATTGGTGAAAAATTATGTAATACTAAACTCATGTACATGAAATTACTGTTTAGTATATGGAGAGTGGATTAAATAATTCTTGTACAAATTGAATAAAATGTTTTAAAGTGTAAATAAAGTTGCCAAAAGATGTGTCTTATTATCTCATTCCTCCTAAAATCATTTATAATTAAGTCGATATATTATGTTTCTTATATAATTTGGTTGTTTATTATTATTTATTATTATATACCTAAGAGAAAAAGAGAGCATAATGTGAATAATATGAATAAACTATTTGTCAGTATTGCTAGCCAAGTATATGATTTAAATCGAAAAAGGGCGGACAAAATGACGCCAGCAATTTTGGATAATAATTAATTATATGAAAAAACTTTTTTAAAAATTTTTTCGAAAAATGTAAATTCAAATTTTGACGCCACAAAAAATAATGATAAATAAAAAAATCGATTCTCGGTCAAACTATGCAAGATACGACAAATCATGAATGGAAAAAAATAGTACACCCAAAAAAGATCTAAAAATTCGTTATTATTCACTTTTTGATAGGACACGTAGTTTTTGTTTTTACCGTAAAGAAAAACATTAAAATTAGATAAATTAAATTTTTAGAAAACGACACCATCTACATAATATTTTAACTAATAAAAAATTTCCCTTAAATTCTATATACAAATGTTTTTTGGAGGAACTTTACGCTAGTTTTCGTATTTTTGTTTTATATCGTAAAAATAAACATAAAACATAAACAAATTAAATAATAGAAAAACAACACAAGTTGCATTAAAAAGTTTAATAAAATCGTGCTTCTTTTTATATGATGCGCCGCTTTTTGATTTAAAAAAAGAAGATAATAAAAATACATATGTGCGAATACCAAAACATATTATGAATTTTAATAATATAAATTTACTGAAATTATAGATTTTTCATGGACTAAAAATGAAAATTAGTGTAAAATAAGGACCAAATATTAAAGTAATCATTGAAAATAAAATTTGTACATTATTTTGCAATATGTGAATAATCAATCTTAGGCCGAGGTACAAAAATAAATATAATAGAAATTTGATATCAGAATATACGTAGATAGGTAGGTTTTTTATTTTTGTAATGAAAAATATGTTTTGTTAATAAAGATTATTATGGACAATTTTTCTGGGAGAACGAGTTTAAGCTTATAATAATAATAATTATTATTATTACACCATTAAGCCGTTTCCCTTTCGGGATAGGCGTGACTCACTCGGTAGGGAGGGGAGTAGTGTG
>JAAAKG020189764.1:0-24807 GCA_010014905.2 Druon quercuslanigerum
TATTGCACTACGATTTTTTTTGGCTGAACTGTGAGGCTTCAAAGGCAGATGCCTATCATTTTCTCGCCGATAGTAGTAACATATCTCCCTCTTTAACGTGGAGTAGGAACAAAACTGACCTTTCGAAATGAGAGCTGAAAAGTGAGCTTATATCTGTGGATAAAAAATGCATGCGGCCTCAGCTCGAATATCGTTTTATGATATAAAGAGCGATAAGCGCCGGGCAGTGTATTGTTGATATTTATTTGATTAAAAACGTCCATGATAGGTCTGAAATTAAGTTCATGCGTTCTATAATCTCTCTCGAGTCTCAAAAATTTTGACGGTATCTTGTTACATATACCTCGTCCAGAGGTTGACGGACCTATAACATATAGAAAAGGAATGAGTGTCAAACTTTGTCGTTTGACTACGAAAGCGAGATGTGAAAAGAAGTAATCTTTATACAGAACGAAAGCATAGGATAATGAAATGTGTACAGCCTTAGCCTGTCGATGCGTGAATGCTTCCAAAACGTTTAACCGCGTGTGGCTATTATCTCTAGTCCTCAGTCGCTCGCTACTTTATACTAGAATAGAGCGATCTCTGATCATATGACGTAAGGAATGATTTGAGATAATTTTCTTACCTTCGATTAACTTTAGATATTTTTTACTTATAATTTTCAGGAAGATTTTAGACTGTAGAAGAATGTTTTTTCACAGGGAGGAATTTTTAGTTGAAATTATCAGGAAGCAATAAATCAACCTTGTTTATCTCATTTAACCTTGACACATGTATGTGTCATGTTTAACCTTGAAACATGTTTTTTGCAAATTCAGCCTTTACACAATTGCGTAATATTATTCTATAACATCATCATAAAGGCAGGAATTTGCTAGTTAAAGTATTATCTGGAAGGAAGCAATAAATCATCCTTGTTTTTCTTATTTAACCTTGACACATGATTGTGAATAACCTTGAAACTTGCTTTTCGAAAAGTGAAAAGCCAGAGAATTTGAAAATTGGGAATTTGTAGCAACCCTGTGTACATCGCTGTTGGTTAAATTGAATTCGAGCCTGATATGATGCTGTTAATTTCAGATTTTATTTCCAACAAATAGCAGTAGCTTCTGCAAAGTTCCTGTCTGATATTTTTCTGCAAAAAAGCTATTCGTAGCTAGCTCAATTTGAATTCAATGTCACAGAAAAACACTGGTGAGTCCTCTTTGAATCCCTCCGATTTCCATGATGTCGATCATGATATGTTCGAACCGTCACGGAACTAGGTTTTAATTTACTTTATTAAATACGAATCGCATTGTTGCTTATGTTGCTAATTAACAGATTTGCGTATTAAAATTTCCTCGGGTACATGGAATCGTATGAGTTGCTCATATACATAAACATAAAAAATGATTATATTGCTTTTTTCCAGTTTGGTTTTGAATTAAATAAATATCTTCACAGCTTTATCCATAATTTGAATTTTCTTATTTCAATTTGATGATAACATATTTACAACAATAATGTTTTTAATTTAATCGAATACTATTCTCTTAAATATAGAAATCTATATCAACAATCTAATATCTCATTTGCTTACTTTTGCTTTTTTCCACAGTTTTTCCTCAAAAGTCAAAATATTTTGAGCACTTGTTTCAGCAATCGCGTCATTTTTTAAATATCGACTTCAACATGAGTCTAATAAGTTTTGCAGATTAATTTGTTATTTTCTTAAGAATTAATATGTTATTAGGTCTAAAAACTGGAAATGTTTAATTTTCAATCATTTGAAAATTCTAATGTCTTTTTCGGGCTGTTTTTGGGCTTTCCGTTGCACAATTTTATTTTCAAAAAGCACCCTAGGATCTGAAAAATCAAATTTCTATGTGAAGAAGCAAACTTGGAAATAGTGAACATAAGAGTTTTAGGTTTTTTTAAAAGTTTGTCAACGTGAAAAAAAATATGAAGAAAATAATACACATTGGTCTACGAGGTTCGTTTTGAGCTTTCGAAAGCAAGGAAAAAAAATTTCATAAACCACCCCTGTGTGCTAAATAACAACGCCAAATATGAGGCTCCCCTTGTAAGGCGTAGAACAAATTGCGGAAAATTTGAAATTAGTATTTTTAAGGATCCAAAAAATCACTCTATTGACACCAAAAAATTTGAAAAAATATTATTTTTTGGGAAGTCTTATTGACGTGGTAAGGGATATAGCTCAACGTTCAAAGCTGTTCGTAAAAAAATCGTGAGTATTTGAGAAAAGCCAGAACACTTGGTCCCCTAAACTCCGCACACATGTCGAAAAACTGACGAGAATTAATCATTTCAGGAAAGCTCAAACTTTTAGTGTAATTAATACTTACAATAAAATTCACGAAATTACCATTGAGTCGGATCAGCGCTTAATCCTGGTCAGTAAGCCACACATCGCAATTATGCCAAAAAAACTTAAGAAATTTAAGAATTTTAAGAAAGCTTAAATTTTTTGTGTAAGTAGTACCTATAAAAGGGAGGGGGGTAATGCTGGCTGTTTATGTTCTGGCAATGTGAAGATTTACACACAAAATTGAAACTTTCCTAAAATGCTTTTTCTTTACTTTCTACTCGACATGTTTCGAGAGGCAGCTGACTGGCCAGGTTCTGGCACTGGGCCGGCTGAACGGTAATTTCGTAAATGTTATGGTAGGTACTACTTACAAAAAAATGTAGGCTTTCCTTGAATATTTAAATTTCTCAATTTTTTTGAGCTGTTGCAAGGGGTTTCTGACTGGCTGGGTTCCAGCACTGGGCCGGCTGAACGGTAGTTTTCTAAATGCCATTGCAGGTGCTACTAACACCAAAAATGTAAGCTTTCCTTAGATGCTTAAATTTGATCAGTTTTTCCACGTGTTGTATTAATTACATCCAGCTGGCTGACTATGCCAAGTTGATTGTCACCCTATTTGCAAAGAAATATTCCAAAATTGGCTATCCTAAAATACTCACTGTTATTTTCACAAGCTTCCAGCCTATAAAGAGAGATCAGGCGCCAGAAAACGTCAAGCGTTCGGAAAAGTGATTCGTAGGCTTCTAGACATCAACAAAGTTATAAATATCGAATTGTTAATAACAATTTGAGTTATTAACGAATCGAGGACAAGAATTTGTTTGTTTACTTCAAGAAAAAGAAATTAATAAGAGAATTAAGGGATGATTAAATAACAATATTTCGGGATAAAAAAATTATAAATACCTCTAAAAGGAACCAGAACTCTCTTATGACACACTAAAATTTATATAAAAAAATTTAGTGAGGTTTGAACCCGAAAAATCAGATACCATGTTTTCGCGTAGTCCGCAAAACTCAAGATCTCTGGAAGTTAAGGAAATGAAAAAGTGGTGTTTTAGAACGAACAGGTGGTTTTTATTGTTAAGGACTTAATCTCAAAAATGTGTCTTTAAATTTGCGGTACCCTATATTTGGCGTTATATTATTCAGGGCATACGGGTGGTTTTCAAAATTTTTCTTCGTCACTTTGGAAAGCTCAATAAGAGCCTAAAAATTTGATGTGCCTTGTTTTCTCCAAGCTTGCTTTTTAACAAAACATTTTTTTTTTAGGTAGGGGTGATGTTTGGAAATCGGTTTTTCGTGTGTTCAGAGGTCCAAAAAAGTCTGATGTACTTCATTATCTCCAAGTTTGATGTTTTACGCAAGGGTTTCATTTTTAAATATAAGGATAGTTCTTGGAACAGTTTTAGTCCACCTGAGTACCCCAAAATAGTCCAAAAAAGCCTAAAAATCAAATACAAAGAAATTTTAGAATTTCTATTGTGGATTGGCATCTTTTCGCTCAAAGCATGAAAACTTTTTTGAAAAATTATAATAATGCTTTTAAATATGATAGTCAAAATGCTCTGAATTAAAAGTGAGATCATGTATTATCGGCCTGTCTAAAATTCAAGCATAAATTTTACAATTTTCTGTATTCTTCTCGTTTATTTAATTTCTAATTATGATCAAAGTACACCAAACTCTCGCTTTCAGTCACCGCGTTCTCGGCCTTCCTAGAACTACTGGCTCGCGCAGTTTCTCAGGGGAGTATTTTGGTGTATTTCAAAACTTATCTATTAATTCACCTACTATGATAAAAATATGTATAATGCATAATCTATCTCAAAGAATCTCTTTCTAATTTTCTCTCTTTCTAATCTTTCTAAATTTTTCCTTCTTTTTAACGGGTTTCATACCAGGCTCAGGTTTCGTCAGTTGTCCGTCCGTCCATTCTTCGTACTTTTTTCTCAGGAGAGTAAATAAGGATGGGGAAAGCTTGGCAGGGGGGTTGTCCTAATTAATTAACGGTTTAATAGGCTCTAGGTCAATTCAATGCATGAAAAAAATGTTGAAAATTGGTATTATGTTTTCAAATATAACAGTAGAAATGTTCTGAATTAAAAGACAGATAATATATTAATGGCTTGTCTAAAATTCAAGAATGAATGTTGCAAGTTTCTGTTTTCGTTTTGTTTCATTATTTTAAATCATGATCAATATAATGCCAAAAATGTGAATAAACTTAACTATACTTATCTAATACAGTAAAGTCTCACCTATTTCAAGTCATCCCCATTTCAAGTCCCCCGTACACATCTAATTCAAATTGCGAAGTTCCGTCGACTCCCACCACGGTCACTGCATGGTGTCCTCCGCCAACTAAAAAAAGGTCAGAAGAGCGGGAAGTCGTCTTTGGTTTGAATTGAGAATTTTAGCTATACGTTATGGAGATGCATACGCCTCTTTGGAAAAATATGCTAAATGTCAAAATAAGTCATAAATGTTTGATTAGTAATATTTTTCTAGTGTAGAATGTATTTTCTCAGTTATATTTCATTCCTTTGTCGCTGGACGATCATTGAGTCTCTCGAAATCAAACAAAATGCACAAAATTACTGGTTAATGTATCAGATCGGGTACTCTAACCTCAAACTTCGGATATTTGATTATATTTCATCAATCTCAAAGGTCTCCAACCGATAAAATGATGAAAATAATTACGTGAATGCATTCTACAGTTGAAAAATATTACTTTTCAGACTTTTATAACTTTTACGTATTAAATATTTTTTCCAAACAGGCGTATGCAGTTTCAGTCTTACGTCAAGAACTATGACAACCTTCTTGACATTTCCACCTGTCCAAGCATGACGGGGACGTCTTGCTACACTACTCACTATTCCGCGAAATATTTTAATCGTTTTTTGATTATATTTCCAGGAAATGTTATATTTGTCACATAGTACGTCAACAAAAATACTGATGAATGCAGTGATGCTACCGGACCGCGACATTTTCAACTGCGCATGTGCACAAAAGCGCAAGTCTACTTAAAATTACAAATTATAAACTTGTAATATTACATCAATAATAAATTATTTATTGAAAGTAGCTGTTTCTTAGATTCAATATAATTAGGTTTATAAAAGAGAACATTTCTTAAAAATATTTATCTATATTGCTATTGATATTATTTTTTTTATTTTAAATAGACCTGCGCTTTTCGGCACATGCGCAATTGAAAAAGTTGCTTACAGCGCGTGCATCGATACAAGGCCTGGGCAGCCAATGAACGTCGTCTGACAAAAATAACCTGAAGGTCGCGGTAGAGGTGGGGACTCCTCCAGCCTTGAAATGATCGAACGTTACGTTTCCTGGCCCGTGAAATAAGCGAGAATTCACTGTATATCTATATCGTATCTAAATCAGGGAATGAAAAGGTTCTAGCTCGCGTAATTAGCTCTTCAAGCTCAAAAATCCTTCACTAGTTAGCATCTTTTCATTTGGGTTCTCCGAGATGGTATTTTTTTATTTGGACATGTCGATTTTATTGGCATGTTCACGCTCAATGCATGAGACTAATCTGGTAAATTTTTAAGAGTGTTTTCTCATATAAAAATAAAGGTGCTCTGAATTAAAAGACAGATAATAGTTTTCAGCCTGGCTACAATTCCAGCATGAATTTTGCAAGTCGGTGTATTCTTTTCGTTTAAATAATTTCAGTCGTGATCAAGGTATATAAAAAGTCATTTATATACTCACTGTGCTAAAAATGTGTGTCGAAATCTAACTAGAACAATCTATAAATATATCATTTTCCTGCATATTTTTCTCGTTGTTTCCACTGTTTTTTCTTAAGATCTATTTAGTATTTTTGGATTTTCTTTGATAGGCCCATAGAAATTTACATTATTCTTTTTTTAATTTTGACTTTAAAATGAGTTTATTGCGCGTTGCGGATTTGTTATTTTTCTATAAGATTTTTTTTGGGATAGGATAGCAATTTTCTATCCATTATTTGAACTTGATTTTTTCTACGGTATTTTCTTCTAATTCTTTAATATATATCCTTGAAATGTAGCAACATACATCTTGTTATTGGCATGTTCACGCTTAATACATAGAAGAAAATTTAAAAAACGTATAACAGTTCTTTATAATTTAATCGTAAATGTGCTCTGCATTACAAGACAGATTATGTGTTGTCGGCCTTTGTATAATTCAAGCATGAGTTTTCCAAGATTTTGTATTTTTTTGTTTAAATCATTTTTAATGATAATGAGGGTAATTAAAAAGTCACCTACTCACACACTATATCAAAAATGTTTTTTTTGGCCCAGTGGTTTTATTTTTTATTTTCCTAAGATTTTCCAATGGGGATAGCAATAGGGCTCATTTTCCACACAGTTAAACATGCTTTTTCCTATGGTATTCTCTTACGATTTCTTAGCGAAAATTACTCGTTTGTTCAATTCTCTCTTGTTTAAAAACAAAAATGTTCATATGTCATTGTTTTGGATGGCATTTTTTCCCCGGGAACCTCACAAAATTGGAGGAGGGAAGTTGTGGCTGGCTTGTGCCTTATTGTAAAAAATTTTCAACAGGGACGATTTCGGACTATCCTAAGACACCTTAATAGCAATTTTTCTTCTAACTCTAAATAATATATTCTAATCCTCCTTTAACTTCATAAATTTTTTGTAAAGTTTTCTTTGAATCCAAGTACACATTTTGGGGATTAAATTCGTGATACTAGTTTTTATTCATGAAACCGGAATAATTAGCGTGTAACGATTACTTTTATATCGACCAATGGGTATAAGTAAATTATGGGTTCGATATATAATATGCAGAACGAGAAAGAAACTAGCAAGGTTACAGTTGCAAGATCGAAAGCGAGATGCAAGCTAACGACGATTTTCAAGCGCATGCGAGGCGCCAAGGTGAGCAGAGACAGCGACGCAGGTGAACTTTTCCGCGGCCACCTGTGTCGCCTGTCTCTTTCTCTTTTTTTTCTGCCTCTTCATCCGCGTTTTCCCGTTTACGGAATTCTCTCAAAGTGTGGGGCTGCCAGACGGTTGGGAACGATTACGCATCATGTCGAGACCCGAGGAAAGCCGACTACTTTTTTTTTCACTCTTGTTCCCTGTCACTCTTACTAACTGTTTTTTTTTGAAATCCTCGACTTTAGGTGCATTACATCTGCTTGTAAATGTTGCATCAATTAATATGTAAGTTTAAGTTTTGAATTGATGTATTCGATTTTTGTGTGGAATGATTCTATAAATTTACAACAAATGTGTTATTTAGGACTCTGACACAATTTTTAAGTTTTACATTCAAGTGTCCTAATCAAGGCTGTAGCTATGAGGAAGATTAACGGGTTTTGACCCCCCCCCCCCATTTTTTCTGGCTACGGACTTTGTTTTATTATTTCTATTTGATCAATTGAGAATTATATATACACTGGAACTTGGAATTAGGCGAACTGGATTTTCGATATTCCTAGAATTTGAGCCCCCGGCATTTTTTATGATGCGGGACGAAAAGGGAGACCGTAATCATTTAAGCGCGATAAACATCATGAGCGCGCATTAGTTGATTCAGGTTTCGTAATGCATCAAAATTCAACGGAAATGGTTCAAGCTACGTTTGAATTCCTAGGATTTATTTCCAGGTTTAAGTGTATATCTCAGGATTTCTACCAACGGGGAAAACTGGGAAATAGCCGGGAATACAAATTCAAACCTGGAATCAATCTATAAATCTGAGGTAGTAAAAATCCAATCAATGAAATCAGTGCTAAAGATTTGAGCTCATAAATCAGTTATTTTTTAATCTCATTGATTGAAATAGTACAATAAATTGTTATACTTTTATTTCTTTGTAAAGCAGTTACTTACTTCATTTTTTTTAAATGTATTAAATACTTACACATTTTGGAAATTTGGCACTAAGTCTAGCCCGAGGGCAGAATCTAGGGAATTTTTTAACAAATTTTTTGACAATTCAGAAAAATACTAATAACTTTAAAAAATATTAGTTATTTTTAGGATCATTCTAATTTTTTGAAAACTTTGCAATTTGTCCTCTTTTGCAATTTTATCCAAAAAAGATTAAATTTCTAATAAAATAGTTGAAATCTCATCCAGAAAACATTTTTCGATTAATAGAAAAAAAATATCCACCAGATTTTTATTATTTCAAGCCAAAAAGACGACTTTACAACAAAAAAGTTAGTTTTAACAAAATAGTTGTATTCTATACTAAATTATTATTTTTTAATCCAAAAAGAAGAGTTTTTAACGAAAAATTTAAATGGTTGATATTTTAACCAAAAAAGATTTTAATTTCATTTAAAAAACGCAATATTTGACAAAAATAAAATAGATGCAATTTCTCCAAAAAGAGATGCATTTTCAACCTGAAAAAAACCCGAGTTTTTAACGAAAGTGTTAGATTTTTAAACAAGAAAGATTTTACAGTCAAGGAAAAAAATGCAACCGTATTGTTCGATTTTCAAACCAAAAAGACACATTTTCTACAAAATAGTTTAATTTTAAACCAAACAATATGCATTTTCAATAAAAAAAGTTAATTTTTAACCCAGCAGTTAATTTTTTTACCAAACTGTAAAATATAGAAGACATAAGATTATTTCTTAATAAAAAATGCAATATTTGATATTTTAACTAAAAAATATTTTAATCCTGAACCAAAGAACTAGAGTTCAACTAACATAGGGGAATTTTCAACAAACAAATAACTTTTAACCAATAATAGTTGGCTTTTCTTATTGGGTTCTATTAATTAGGTTAGTATTTAAGGTGATAAACGAGAAAATTTGAAAATTTTGATAATTTATACATTAAGAAATATAACGTTAACAAATAAAAAATTTTGCTTAAAAAAACTCCATTTTCCATCGCACTAGTTTTGATTTCTGACTATATGTTGTTTCGCGTATTTTGTTTTCTCATTTTATCACTATTCATATAATTATGAAGTTGCACTTGTCATAATCAATATAAAGAAATAAAATATTTTTTGCATAATTCATTTTTGTAGGATCATTTGCATTAAAAATGCACAAGAACTCTATAATTACGAGTTTGGATAGTGCGCCTGTGCATGCACAATAATTCTTGATTGAATCAGTATTTTATTATTATTATTATTATTATTACACCATTAAGCCGTTTCCCTTTCGGAGTAGGCGTGACTCACTCGGTGGAGAAGGGAGTAGGGTGAGGAAGGGGTTATAACATTTTTAGATTGATTTAGAATTCTCGTATTATTTATTTAAATAACACGTTCATTCCGCAAAACTGCTCCGACCCATGCTGCTGATCAATCTCTCTAGCAATCACCCCAAGTGAAGATCCTCACAAAGTCGTTACGTGAGGTTCCCCACTTGGGTCCATTAGTATCCAAGGTCTAGTTTAACTAATTTTACAGTGACTGAATTCTGTTAGTAGAATTTAACTGAAAATCAGTTATATTTTACTATATCGAGTTTAGAGAGCACGTTTCGATTTGTCAACAAAGCTATCTTTTTTTATTAGTCGTAATGACGCTACAAATAAATTTGAATGTTTATTATTAAAAATTGTAATAAATATGATAAAGAAGTATTCGGAAATTATGAAAATTAAAAAATTTTATAACAATTATGAACAATGTTTATACTATAAGGATTATAGAGATATAATAATTAGTAGGTAAATAATTATTATGACTGTCGATAACTCCGGCTATTAAATCAAGATTGGTTTAAAATTCGGTTTTTGATTTACTATTATGATTCTTAACAATCAATACTGAAAATGTAAATTGTTTTGTGTTTTGTTGAACTTAGTTGACCTGAGAGTGCAGTGAAAATTTATACTTGCTTCAGATGTTTCGGCACATAATTGTGGTTCTCTTCAGTTATTTATTACGAAATTTGTTTACACATAGTATGAAAAAAATGAAACTATTTCGCTCTCCTAATCGTTTGATTAGATTTAATTAACATCAGAGTTATTATTTTTTATAAATATCTGTAATTAATCATTATTTTTGGTATTATATCTTTGATAGATAATTCTTAAGACATAATTTTTGGTTTATTTGCGATATTAACAATTAATTATTCATTCATTATTAAAGAGTTTTTACAAAACCATCATAAAAATGATATATTTTAATACTAAGGTAATTTTACACTAATTATGTTATGAAGACTTGTAATGATAATTAATCTCTCATAATAATAATTCATAATAATTAATCGAAACGTCTGAAGCAATTGTGGTCTAATTGTGTTCATTTTAACTCGACACCGTACATTACAAAAATGTTATTTTGTTTAGATATAATAAGATACCACAAGACATAAAATTAGAAATAGAAAAACCTTATGTTAGATTTGTTTTATTCGTACCTCTAGTAAGAGGAGCTTTGATATTTGCAACTCGGAAATAGCCAGGAAATAATCAGAAATTTAGTGAGTGAAAACTAGAAGACGCCCTGAATTATATAGATATTAATTTTGTTTAGTTTTCCTAACAGGCGGTGATTCTAAAAAAATAAATTGGACAGTTTGAACAGTCCCCAGAAACTATTCCTCTGTCATTAAATGTACATTACTTCCATGTGTACACAAACAATAAAGAGGTCTTCACCTAACACAAAATATGAAACTTTGATGTTGATCGAAATCCATTAAAACAGTGCTTCCGTTAGGTTTTCCTAGATAGAGGATATCTACTGATTGCAGGATTTAAAACCTCGAACATTAAATCATTATATGAACAATATACTGCTTTCTTTATAAATCTTAAAGATCTTAATCACTATCAAAACTTTAAATAATCACTCAGAGATCAATTTGGTTTAGTCGATAAATTTTATGTTAGTGAAATTAAAATAGACTTTTTTATAATAGATTTTTGTAATAACTCTTTAATAATAATTGATAATACCGCAAATAATTATTTACTTAGAGCAACTAAATATTCTGTTAAACCATAAATATTTTTGGTTGTTTTAGCCTGAGTAACCAACTAAATTGTTCTGATTAATTAAACTTTTGTTAAATCAACCGCAATATATTTGATTCAACAACATTTTTATGTACATATAACCGAGCAAAAAGACTTTTGGTTCAACAGAATTTTTTTTTAAAGTGTCTGACTGCTAATTTTTCCCAATTTCAATCAGTAAAAATCCACGGGAAATCATTAAGAATTTCAATAAAATTAGGTCCCATTTTGCTTATTTTACCAGTCGAACACTGCGGTCAATTTTTGTATATAATCCTAATTGAAAATTTCGATTTGTACTGGATGAAAAACTAAAATAGACTGAATTTCCATGAACTTTTCACTGATTTACAGAGTATCCACCGTGTGGAAAATGCGTAAAAAGCGAGATTTGTACCGGACATTTATTGTTGCGGGAAACATATGGGATTTTATTTTTATAATCGGAAATTCTTTATATTTCATGAACAAAGCAGGATAGAAACCTTCTTTGCTTTTGGAATTACCGTATTTTCGTTAAATTTTCGAGAGTGATAAATCAAAGTTGCTATAGGTAGGATAATTCTGAAAATTCAGGGAATTTAAAAATGGTCAGGAAAACTCCGGGAATATTAGGGAAAACTTTGAAGATTTGGAGAATTTTGAACGAACTACAGTTAAAGCTTTTGAACAATTGTTATGTCTACTCTTACTAAAGGTTTTTAAGATAAATTTATAAATAGAGGTTTTTGTGATAACCATGTTCAAACTAATATGAGTTTGATAATAAGACAGATATGTTTTTGTTAACAGAAAGTAGAACGAAAAGGAAAGAATTTATTTAAAAAATACGAAATCCATTTAGCGATTCCTGAGAAACTTATAACTTTCATAATGCATGTATTTGTTTTCATATATGTAAATTTTTATTGTTTCCAGAGGATATCAAAGTCACTGCATTATAAATGACATTTCGGTCATATGGAGGACTTTTTCTTGGATAAAAATTGACTGAAAGGTGATAAATGTAAATGCAGCATATTTTTAGAACACAAATTGATAAAAAATATATATTCATTAATATATATATATATATGTTCAGCTTACAAAGATATTTTTGACCTCTGAGGGGTTTCTAATTATCAAAAAACACTAGAATAAATTGATAGGTTTAAGTAATCAAAAACAGGAAGGAAACACGTTTTTAACAAAGTAATTTTCGAGGGTTAAAAAAAAATTTCTCAGATTATTTTAAATACTTCAGAATAATACTGATATAAGAAAAATATAAAAACAAATGAGAAGTTTAAAAAATTAAAATAAAATACTAAATTTTGTATTTCTTATTTAAATCAGAGAGATATACTTTATTTGTCTTTTTTTTAGCTAAAACTATTTACAAGTACAAAGGATGAAAAGCGCAAGGAAATCGAGTATTCCATATTTAATTTTCAGTTTTGAAATTTTTTTTCTAGCAAGGCTGGAAAAATCTTTTAAATATATTGGAACTTAAACACGTTAAAAAAACTCGAAAAAACTTAGGAAGTGGAAGAAATGAAAAATAGATCAATAGCAGAAGTTAAAAACGCTAAATTTTTAGTTTATCTGTTTTTTATTTTTGCAACTCATTAACTTTTTTCGCGATTTTTGTCTGCCATTCAGAAGTGCGGAAGCGTTTTAAATAATTCTTAAAGCTCCTATTTACATTATCTGTTTTCTAGAGACATCATATTTTTTAGCGAGTTTTGATTAGGAGAATATCTTCAAATATACTAGAAAAAATCTCGTGTTATTTTTAATGTATTATTTAAACTTTTTAGTTAAAAACAGGTATGTTAAATAGGAACTAGGAGTTGAACTCTTGGGTTTGATAAACAATATACATATCTATACTTATGTAGTGTATATTATTATTATCCCTATCTTTTTTTAGAAACACCCAATAAACCAATAGGAATCTTATCGTATAGGTCTCTACTGGACACCCTGATTCTATTTTAGGCAAAGTTGAGTTTTTGTGATTGTTAAAAAAACTTATCTCATCAATTTTCGTTTTTCGGTCCTGTCACCTTTTGAAGCGTAATAATAGCGGTTCGAACTATATCTGAGTTGTTCGTGAAATGGAAATTTTTTTTGTAATCTCTCGCTGAGTTTGGTGCACGATCATCGCGTAGACACGTGCCACACGCCGGGAATATAAATCCAGTAAGAAAGCAGAAA
Source organism: Druon quercuslanigerum (assembly GCA_010014905.2). NCBI lineage: Eukaryota > Metazoa > Arthropoda > Insecta > Hymenoptera > Cynipidae > Druon > Druon quercuslanigerum. The sequence goes on from JAAAKG020189764.1 coordinate 13,525, forward strand.
CTAAAGCTCGTCGACCATATATGGCGGTTGTTCTTGCGTATCAGACAGGCTCTTCAGTTCTTCACCTGCACAGCATATGGCGATAGTTGTTCTGAGGGATGGTCGTTGGTCACGACAGGGATGAGTCGGTACCGGGTTGATTTCGACATTCGAAGAGAGGGTGGTCTACGAATCGCATCGTGGCAGAATGTCCAGGTTAATTTGCTGTGCATCCACCTATGCACCACCACCGGTTTTCAGCACCCTTCTCAACTTCCGGTACTTGACCCTCCTCAGGGGGGTCACGCACTGGTGGCCCCTCCGAGTGTGTTAAACGCCCCAAATCCTGGGGGTGAATCACCCACGCCACTAAAATCGGTGAATCTTCTTTTTCAACACGAAATGAATTTCTATATAGCCTACACCTACAGCCATGCACGAATAAAATCAGTAATAAGTTTTTTAAAGATTTATTTTGCTTTATGAGCTACTTATTTGGCTCATTAAACTTTGAAAAAGTAAAAAAATGTAGGAAAAACAGTCAATCAGTAATCCGAAAAGTGTGCCACGCCAAATAAAAATTAATTGACGATTCGCTCACTCCTCATTTGTAGGAACAAAGTCCCGTTCGGTCGAAGTGAAGATCCGACCATAAATCTTTCAAGTTTGAGCAAATCTCGACATTTCGAGATCGCGAGAGTCGCGTCGGTGAATTCTTTCTTATAAAAGTGTTGTCGCTCTTGTTCATATCAGAAGCGCGGCACGTTCGACACGAAACCGCAGACTCATTAATAAAACATCCATTAAACTGGGTGTTTTGTGTCAATGCGAATCGTAATACTCCCAGCGTGGTATATACCTACATAACTCAAGAAGTGCCCACCTGCCTGTCATTTCGCGTTCTCCTCTCGTTCTTTGGATCCATTTTAATTTGTCACCGTTGTGTTTTAAGAGCGCTATCCATATGTACTTTTCGATCGTCACCTCCTCCCAGACTTTAAGACTTTCTCCGTTTTGCCTTCTACCCTCCGGAATCTGGAGCACTTGTGACAGATTCCTGGAAGACGAGTGTCGGTCGTCACTGCTTTCAGATGTAGCATGTCACTTTTTGTGCAAGCTTGAATGTTGTCTTTCATTTTTTTAATTATTGTAATTACTCGAAATTCTATACCTATAATTGTCTGCTTTTCACTCTTCCGTTCAGGTTAAAAGATAATACTACTCTGCAGATACACATTTGCATGATCATACATTTAAATTACTGGTTGTAAAGTCGGCGTGATAAGTACGCGACCCTCACTTTGAACGCTCACCACTCGTTCAAAAAAAAAATCGCAGAAAAATCTAGCCAGGTAGACGTGAAAGCTTAAAGTCTCCCGTCAAAAAATGAGGGTTTGGAGGCACTTTTTTAAGCCTCGAATGTCGAGACTTCCGAAAACATGCTGGAAGTCTACAAAATATAACAAAATTCACAGACGCTCCTTAAGGTGTCTGGAATGCAACGCAGTTTTCAAAATTTCGAAATATCAAATTGTTTGCTAATTACAGACTGTTTTCTGCAAAATCTTATCTTGGGCAGAAATAATGATAGGGAGTTGGTTTATGGCTTAAAGTGTGCAGTTTAGTAACTGGATTGAAGTAAACTTTAAAAAATGAAATACGATTGAAATTTCGCGTAATCCTTTACAAATATTTTACGATTTAAGGCGAGTAGGCACCCACAGGTCAATAGTTGTGAGGGGAAAGGCAGGGAGGTCGGTTTCCCCTTCCTCCTTAGGTACCTATTTTTATGCAATGGATACTTTTTTTCTAACACCTTTTCTACGGTGCCTACTCGCCTTAAATCGTGAAATATTCTTAAAGGATTACGGGAAATATCGATCGTATTTCATTTTCTTAAAGTGTACTTCAATCAAGTTACAAAACTGCACATTATAAGTCATAAACCAACTCCCTATCATTATTTCTGCCCAAGATAATATTTTGCGGAGAGCCTCATTTTTGGATGGAAGACTTTAAGCTTTCACGTCTACCTGGCTAGATTTTTCTGCGATTTTTTTTTTTGAACGAGTGGTGAGCGTTCAAAGTGAGGGTCGCGTACTTTTGACGCCGATTTTGGTACTTTAGAGAATATTTGGCAAACTAACACAAATTGGCGGTAGAATTTATATTGATTAATAATATAGTGGATTACAAAAATAATTAGGTGAATGATAATTTTCAATTTACAAGTCTCGAGTATTAATTTGGATTTAGGCTTTACTTTTTTTTACAACTTTCTGTACAAAAACACGTTGGTTGATCGTTGACATTTACAAGGAATCAGGCGTCTACTCTTTTGACTCTGATCCAGAAGAAAAGAAACAGAGAAAGCTTCCACTAGGACTTATTTGGGAAGATGCCGACACACGTATTCATTTGTCAAACCAACCGCAATCCACAGTTTAAAAGGAGGAAGAATGCAGGGCTGTCGAATAACAGGAACAGGCATCGAATCTCAATTCGTAAACAAATCTTGCATACTAAACAACTTTGGTTTAAAAAAAGTGGAAATCGGTTTCAAATTAATTCTGCTGTTAAATTAATTCGATAATTCTGCAAAAACCTAAAAATGAAAAGAGAAGATAAATATTAGACCCAATTAAAAATGATCATTCTAATTTAATTACTAAATTAGATGAGTACTATCTATAAATAAGAATGTAAAACTTTAAATTTTGATAACTTCAACATGGTGGCCACTGACCGAGAAAATCGGGAAGTAGCCTGGAATTTTTAGTATCAGGGAAAAGCCGGAAAATAAGAAGGAATTTTATAGATATTTTTTTTTACTTTTGCAATAAATATCGTCTCGTCCATGGATAAATATTTTATATTTAGGATTTTAAGGTTACGGTCCATTCAAAAATGACTCTTCATTTTTTAATATAAATATAAATCTTTGAGAATTTAAAGCTTGTGTTGAGGTGTCGTTCAAATATTAAAGTTCCTTTCATATATTAAAGAACGAAAACTTTCTTTTTAGATATTTAACGTAGTAACTATACATGTAACCTTTCCGATAAAAACTGATTATAAGTTGGAGAAGCCATAAGCTTACGTTTTACATATCGTGTGTTTAAAGATATAATTTACCTACTTCCGGCAAACTTCATAATTCATATTATAAAATAACATCAGTTGCTTCATTGCGCAGAATTTTCACTGCGGTTTAAAAAAGTACAGATTTCACACCTTTTCCCCTATTCTCTTCTTCTCCTTTTTTCAAGAAAATTCCTTTTTTTCCCCTTTTCCCTTTTTTTCGCTTAAATGAGAACTAAATTAATGGACCCAATAAGGAAGTCCAATTATTTTTGGATGGAAGTTAATTTATTTAATTGACTATTATAGTTTTGGTTCAGAATTCATCTTGTTTGATCAGATATTTTACTTCATTGTTGAACATTCGTCTTTTTGGATAGAAAATTGGTCCTTTGGGGTTACAAATTCAACTCTTGATAGAAAAGTCGTATTTTTGGGTTGAAAGTAAACTTTTGGTACTTAAAAGTTTGTTATTATATTGTTTTTGCAGAATTAATCTCTTTTGGGTAAATATTATACTAATGAATTAAAAATTTAATTCTTTTGTTGAAAATTCAACTATTTTTTCTAAAATTATTTTTCTTTATTGAAAATTCATTCTTTTAGGTTGAAATTTATATCTTTTATTTATTTAAAAGGTCTACTACTTATATCTTGGGTTCAGAATTAATCGCTTTTGGTTAGTAACTTTTCCATTTGGTAAAAAATTTTGTTGAGAATTAATACTTTACGGTCGAAAATTCAGGTATTATTTAGAACTTTAAACTTTTCAGATACAAAATCCATCCTTTTTTATTGATTATTCATATTTTGGTAGAAAAGTCGTCTTTTTTAGTTGAAAATTCAACTATTCGATTAAAGATGAAATTTTTTGTTAAAAATTCATATTTTTAGGTTTGAAAGTCAAATGTTTTCTAAAAAATTTGAATTTTTAAATAGAAAACTTAACTGTTTTGTTGAAAGTGCAATATATTTCGGCTTAAAATGTTTGAAATTTGATACCTGCATTAATAATATTTAAAAGAATGTATTCCCTTATTTCGCCTCTACTTTATTGAACAATTACCCTGTTTACCCCGTTTCGAGAACATTTTGGTATTTGACGTCCGAAATCATTTTTTGCAATAATATATAAGTTAATAGGGGAAAATTAATATTTAACCTTGAAATGTAGGAAATAGCCTTATTTTTTTGCAGTTTGAGTGTCCACCCTCTTTAAGGGCGGTAGCATTTTTACAAAACATGACTGTACACCTGGAAACTTATACAAATCTAATTCTACACGCGGGGACTCTATACAATTATATTTCTTTAACTTTGTCATACAAAATAATCATTTATATTTTCGGAATTTAAATAAACTTTACACATTAAAATTCTGCACTTGATAACCATAGATAAGATAATTTAATAAATAATTCTTTTAAAACCCTACATTGTTAGACTCTACACACCAAACGTGCACAGAAAGTTATTATATATTAAATTATTGTAGATTGAAATATACTCTACACAATAAAAGTATGCACGCTAATAATCTATACAATCGAGCAAATTAAAATGTTTTTTATTCAAATTAAAGTAAAAAAAAGTTTGTTTCGTTTGGGTCAATATTTTTGTGCATGGTTTTATTATGTAGAGTTTATTCAAATTTCTCACAGTTTGACTCATAATTTTGTTTACAATTTTGCTATTTAGAATGAAACAGTGTAGGATTTAAAAATGTTTATTGATTAAATTATTGTTTGTAAGGTTTTATCGTAAATAATTCTATTGTATATAGTTTATTCAAATTTAAAAAAAAATATTAAATAATAATTTGTGCAATGTTTTACATTGTCGAATCGAATTAATTTATTTATAGGATTTCTGTGTACACGCATATTGTTTCCTGCAGTTGGAGAGCCCTCGATGGGGGTCACAATTATTTCTAGTTTGATAGAACGTAGTTCGCACGCTCCCCATACCGACCAGAATGAATCTTCTTATTCCATAGCGGTCCAATTAATGTGCCACATGACGTTTCCGACGAACGGAAATCGGGGTGGGCTCGGAAGAGGCTGATGAGCGGTTTATAGTATCCCAGACATCAGCCTCCACAAGGGTCGAAGTTAATTGCTAATCACTAAATCCCCCCTCCATTTTTTATTTTTTACGTCAGGTGGGTTCGCGATTTTCAAATTTTCCATATTTTCGGAACGATTATATGCGAATAAAAATAGTCTATATGCATTTGTATAGAATAATATTGTTTCTAACTTTGAGAGCAAAAAACCTAAATCCTAAAATTTAAATACCCTACAAGGACGTTGCGTTTCAGTAATTTATTATTTGTGAAATAATATCAGGGTGGTCACCTACCTAGGAAAACTGGGAGAAAATCGGTACTGAAATATTATACCTGGAAGTCTGAATTTTATAATTTATAATTTTATACATATATTTTTTATATATCTTTTTTATATAAATTTTTATTCTTTTAATAATTTAATCATTTGCGCCTGTTATAACATGTAAATACTTGCTAAATAAACTAATTCCAATAATTGAATGCTCCTTTAAGAAATATATGTATGTGAAACTTACTATTTTCAAGTTTCAGTATAATGGAATGCTCTGATGAATCTATTGGGACAATATAAGCATGCCCCGAAAGCAAACGGATATCAGACTATGTTGGTTTTATGAAAAATAACAAATTAGTCCTGATAAAACATGTATTATTCACATTTTTAACAATAATATGGATTTTTATTAGCTGAATGTGGCGAATCACCAAAAATGTATTTTGTTCACTAATAACTTTTCTATGCTATTATAATTTTTTTAAATTATTCTCGCCGACTGTAAATTATTGCCGCGTAGCTCTTTCACTGATTTAAGATCCTTTTTACTAAGTCTGAAAGTTTTAGGACAAACTTTTACTTGCCCAACATACTTTGTTTGCCCTAAATGTGTGTCCGTCAAACCGTACGTGGTACCTTTTGTTAGAATAAATGAAAAACACTGAATTAGAATTTAGTATAATATCGTTCCAAAATAGGGAAAACTGAGGTTTTATCACACTTATTTGTATTGCAATACCGAAGTTCAATATTATCATATGAGTATTTAAAACACGAAGACGAAAAAGTAGTATTCTAAATACGAAATATTATGAATCTCCATTTCAAGAATTAGCACTATGGAAAAATGATATTCTTTTTACTGAGTTTTCGGAAAATAATTTGAAGAAGGAAAATAGTGAATATCATAATCTCGAAAACGTATTTTAGAAATTGATATTGCCAATATGAAGTTGACAGAAACCTGAGACGCATAGCAAACTATGAAATCATTATTCTTGATTTTTTATATAGTTTTGTTTGAGTATGCTCCTCTATTGTTTTCGCCACTGTCCGATCGAGCCGAAAGGTTATGTTTCACATTTTAAATAGAAGTCAACTCCTTCTATTTTCAATTTATACTATATAATATATTATATATACATTATATATATTATAAACATATATAAATATTAGGAATTTTTTCTCACGAAATTTATGCTCTAAGGTAATACGATTTTATTCATTGAGTACAATTTATAAAATATTACATTTAAATACACTCAATTTTATTATACTGAGTTACTGAGATATTAAATTAGATAATGTTATTCATAAAAAGAATATTATCAGTTCTTTTAAGAAAAAAATCTGTTTTATAAAATCAATTTAATCATTGAACGAGATAAAATGTTTAATCTATCTATTAACAAAAAGTCTGAAGCAAAAAGTCGCTCGTAAAAAAGAGTCCAAATATTTGTCATACTGCCCTGAGTTTTCAAGTGTCGACGGTTTGCCGAGATTTTTGCCAAATATTCCATAATGTAAGTCAGCTGTCAGCCGTGGGGTTTAGTTATTAGTTAGGTTCGAATCTCGCCGTAGCCGTTTTATTAGCGATTTTAATTGCGATTAAGCGTGCGATTATGATGTCTGTAGCGAATAAAATAAGTATATAATAATAAAAAGAATCTTTTGGTGGAGTGAGTTATTTTTCAATATATAGTCGTTTGAGATTCTCATATGCTTTGTATGGCAACTTTAAAAGATATTTTCGCACTTTAGAATGAAATGTATTGCTATCGTTTTAATTACACTTTTCAACTTTGATATAGTGAACTTTAAATTGTCGCAAGTTTTATAAGAGTTAATGAAATATCCTTTCCATTTGTTCAAACAAAAATATTAGTTTTGACGGCCATAACCCACTAAATTAATTCTTGATACGCCAACCCTGTTTTCCCCATTTTGAAACGATATTATACTAAATTCTCATTCATTTTTATCATTTATTCTGACAAGAAGTCTCTCAGTGTAGGCTTATAATAATTAATTTTTTAAACTACGCCCTTGATACGCGCTTTTCTGGAAATGAATGACTTGTGACTTGTTTTCAAACTAAAAGTAAAAAAAGATTTAAAATGTTAGGACTGCATCCAGCTGTTTGATTCTAACGTAAATCCTTGCCGACCATAAGGGCTGTTTTTGTGTAAACGCCCACATATAATATATGATAAAACAAATATCTGTGTTTCCCTTTTTAAATACGTTTCTAGAAAAAATGTTTGTTGATGCTTGTGGATTTCCACAATTCGCTATACATATGTAAAAAAGACGGGTTTCGCAAAGAGAGTATATATATTTTTTCAGTATATATATTTTTTGTTAAAACCGAGAGAAATCAGGAATTTCTACAGGGAAAACAACAGTACAAAATTCAATGAAAAGTCATGAAAAAGATACGGTATATTTTGAAAATTAAAATATACGGTGACCATCTTCACTTTTAATTATCTTGTTAAGATCAGTATAGCGATAAAATTAAAGCTCTCACATAAGTAACAATTGTTCAATGTTTTACAAAATTAAGAATTAACCTTATCTTGACAACATAATTCATTTCAATGTAGTTATTAATTTACAGGAATGATATTGTTCGAAAATAAAGTAATAAGTACACTTCAAGGGTGGCACTCTGAATTAGAGATTCTATTTCAATCTTCGTGTGAATTGGGTCAATCTTCGGCTTCAGAATCTATAGTTTCACTTTTGCTTTCATTTTATTTTTTTCACTCACAACGATGAAGGATGAGTCGTAGATGAATAGAAACGCCATAATCTAGAATTGAGTCTCAAATTGCTTTTGTAGACACACGGCACGCGTGCCATGTGGCGAACACCCCCAACCGATTTTCCATCAGAGAATTAGGGAGAAGTCACAAAAAATGCATTTCGGTTCTGGGTCGTCGATTCCTTCTCTCCGAATAACGGTTTTCTGCGTTTCAACTCATCAAATTAATTGGTTAATTAGCCATAACTGTAGAAGCTCTGCCCTGTGGTAAAAAATAAATAAAATCCCATCTAGGATAATAAATATGATCCAATAAATAATGTAAAATTTCAAAATTGAATATAAAATGATCCTTGTCAGAATGTTAAGAATAGGATAAAAGTTTCATTCTTTGAATGAGTGGAGTTATTGGAGAGAAAAATGTGGGTTTTAATTGCTAATTTTTACTTGGTAATATAAAGACAAAGGAAGAGGATCTAAAATTCATTCGAGATGAAACCCCTATTTCAGGTAAACAGAGTGACTGATTGGCATTTAACTTAGCATCCTGGGTGTGAGTATCTAGTTTTTTTAAAGTTCCCAGACACGCGACACACAGCAAATAATGTCTAAAAGTATAAAACATTAAGGATATAAAGCTGACACGTGCTCAGTTATGGGGTTATATGTGCATAGTATAGACTGTAGATGGAAGACAATACGGGACAGATGCTTCTCGGCCACATAACCACTGCAGCTTATATATGTCTCTTACTACTAAGTTTTACAGTCTGAACGCCACGATATTTTTCTTGAACACTTTTTTTTCCTTTTTCTCACATGTCCACAATCTCTAACCAACCACTGATTTCCATAATCGATTCAGAAAAATGCGTTACCTGTATGGTAAACCTTCTTAAGAATAAAAGTAAATTAAATTTTGCGGCGACTTTGATTAATTAAGCAAATAATGGTATTAGATCAGTAGAAAACAAGTTTGATTAATACTTAATCAATTGTAGTAAATAAAAAATAATAGTCATATCATCATAAGAAATTTAGGGAATTACACATTGATTCTTGACCCTATTTTCGTCACCCCCTCGCGTGACAATCGTGTTTGCCCTCACGATACGAAAACAGTGGCAGTTCGGTTCAATAAACGTTGAAATCTAACTAACGATTGTCGTAAGGAAACAATAAAATTCACTCTTAAATATTTAATTTATAGCCTCGAAATGGCCCCATTGATTGTCAAAGACAAACCGCAATTATTCGCATCACTTTCGTTCAATGAACTCATACCTTAATTTTGGCATCTGGAAATTAAAAAGCAATTCTTTTGATTACCTTCTTTGATTATTCAAAAAAAAATTTAATTACACAATCTAAGCGAATTAAGTATAATTGGATACAGGATCGCGAAATCAAACTCAGATGATTTTGCAGATTTACATCTCAGTGATGACTAATGGAAGTCTTTTGAGCTGCTAATGCATTGGAGTGCATGCTGAGACTGATTTGCATGCTAAGGATAGCAAATCGTACTCAAATCTATCGAATCATGGCATAATCTATGCACAAGCTTTGCCCACCATTTATGAAAATGACTATGATAAAAATCATCCCTTCTGTTCCACCATTCTCTTGAATATATTATATTTTGTGAAATAAATTAGGGTCGTTTCTCGCACGCATGCGAATAATATATAAATAGGTTCGTGAATGGAAGTTGTTCTCGTTCACGCAACGTATACGTCAAGAAGTCAAGGCACTAATCAAATCAACAAAGTTCCCTGAATTTTTATTTAAGCAGATTAGAAATTGACGAATTTTTAAGTGTGAGTCTTCAATTTTTCGAGCATGTAGGGAGTTCTTTGTTTTGTTATAAACATAAATTTTGAAAGTCCTAAATTTCGATCGCAACAAATTTCGACTGGTGGATCCAATATGTCGAACAAGAAAACAAAAATGGTCATATTATGTTAGAAAGTGATTTTAAAAAATAAAAAACTTTTTAAAAATGATGAAAACATTTTGACAAATACTTTAGATAGGTAAAAAAATTACCGTCCGGAATTTCAAAATAGATTAATGGAAAATTCATTTTTCCTAGAAGAAGAATAATTTTTACTGTTTGTTTATTTATATATAGTTTTGAAGTAAATAATTACTGGGCCTTTCAAGAACTATTTTACGCTATTTTAAATGCTTTCAGATGGGAAATTAATGTATAGATACCATATTGAATTCAATATGAAACGCTTAAGATTTCAAGCCGAAGTGCGTTTCATTTTTAAAAAAGTTGAATTTTCGACACAAAAAGATTAATTTTCTACAAAAAGATATGAGTTTTTACCAAAAAGTTGTCAAGCTAAAAAGTCTAATTTTCCCGAAAACAGTTGACTCCTGTAGTCATGCACGTCTTCTGTCGGGGTATTTGGTTTCACGAGTACTTTACCTTTGAGGTATCTGCACATTTTTTTCTACGGGGATACAACATTAGGGTGGCCGCTGGACCGAGGAACTGAAAAAACCGGGGTATGATCAGGATTCTTTTGAGACCAGGAATTTTACAGATTTTTAGAAGAAAAATCTGTCCAAGTTTGATTTTTATTTTTAAGCTTAAATTTTTAATTTCAAGAATTTTAAAATACTGTCTTGAAGACTTGAACTTGAAAATAAATTTTATTTTATCAACTGTAAATATAAATAAATCAGTTTTTGATAGATCTCTACCTTAAGTGTTAAAAAGTGAACAATAATTGATTTTACAACCATTAAAAAAATGTGAACGTCTGATTGAAACTTTATAAAATATTTTCAACATAAAAATAACTTCATAATAATATATTCGTGACTAAAGACTAAATTAATTTTAAAAAATTATTTTAGTCTAAAATATTTAATTTCAACTCAATTTCAAATTTTTAAATTAAGAAAAAGAATAATTATTGCATATTTAGTCATATTTGACTGTTCATTTAAGATGAGTAAATATTATTATTATTATTACACCATTAAGCCGTTTCCCTCACTCGGTAGGAAGGAGAGTAGTGTGAGGAAGGGGTTATAAAATTTTTTAGATTGATCTGGAGTTCTCGCGTTATTTATTTAAATAACACGTTCACT
>JAAAKG020189785.1:0-24805 GCA_010014905.2 Druon quercuslanigerum
ATTTTTAACCAAAAACGGATGCTTTTTCAACCAAGAAAATTAATTTTCGACCAAAAAATACAAACTTTTAACCAAATTGTTGAATTTGAAAGTCAAAATGCAGAATTATCTACAAAAAGGTTACATTTTCCACTCGAAAATATGATTTTTTAACAAAAAAGTTCATTTTTAACCGAAAAGTTCAATTTTTCAGCAACACAATTGTTCTACCTTAAAACACGATTTTTCAATTTGGTATATTAATCTTCAGAAAAATAGTTGGATTTTAAAGCAACAAATACAAATTATTTTTTAAAAACGATAAGATTCAATTTTCAACCCGAAAATATGATTTTCTAACAAAAAAGTTAATTTTACACCAAAAAGTTAAATTTTTATAAAAATAGTTTAATTTTGACCTAACAAAATTAATTCTTAACCGAAAAATTTTATTATGTACCGAATTGTTGATTCCTCAATAAAACAAGATTAATTTAGATACAAACAGTCGCGTTTTTAATAATAAAGGATGAGTTTTCAACCAAGAAGATTAGCTTTCGAAAAAAAATCAATTTTCAACAAAATATAAGAATTTTTCACTAGAAGAGAAGAGAAAATTAGTGGAAATAGCCTGACTAACTTTGTTAACATTTAGTACATTTCCTGACTATAACTTTTTTTAAATTCTTTTTCTTTGTTTTTAAGAAACATATCCTTTTTCCTCTTTTTCTCATTTTTTCATTAGAACCCACCAAGAAAAATCAACTACTTTTAGTTAAAAAGTCTACTAGATTATTTTTGGTTTATAATATCTCTCGTTTGTTTAAAAATTCTAGTACTTGGTTGAAATTTTGTATTATTTTTTTGAAAATCCAATTATTTTTTCAAAAAGTATTATTTTTTGTCAGAAATTCAGCAGCTTGGTTGAAACTTGAACTGCGTTGTTATAAATTCAGTTTTTTGATTGTAGATTTATCTCCTTTGTTAAAAGTTCACTTATTCCATTTTTGTAAAATTTGTTTAAGATTCCTCATTTTAGCAAAGGTAAATATTTTATTAAAAATGAGTTTTTTTTCTTTTTGGTTGATAATTAATTTTTAAACTAACCATGTAATGTAATTTTTTTGGCAATTGATATTGTTGATTGAAACTTTATCTTTTCTAGTTGGGAACTCATTAAAAAAAGGGGGGGAGGCTATATTTATTAAAAACAAAGAAAAAAAGAAGAATTCTTCAAAATATATGACATCAGGAAACGTATTAAATTTTATCTAAGTTCGTAACGTTATTGAAATTGATTGTCACTACTTTTCTATTTGAAAATTCATCCTATTTTGTTAAAATTTTATGTTTGTTTTTGTCGAAAATTATTCTTCTTAGTTGAGAATTCATCGTTTTTTATTAAAACTGCAACCGCTGGAGTCCGCACTAATCTGGTTTACTTGAGGGTTCGGAAATTTGGTCGAAAATTAAACTATTTAGTTTAAAATTAGCTTTTTTGTTAAAAATTAAACTATTTTTATGAAAAATCATATTTTTAGGTTTCAAATTTAACCATTTTTTGTTGTTAATGTTATCCTTTTGGCTTTAAAATTCAACAATTTTGTCGAAAACTTTTATTTTGTTGGTATAAAATTAATTTTCTTGCTGAAAATTTTATCTATTTGGTTTAAAACTTAACTATTTAATTAAGTAGTTAAATTATTCATTTAAAACCCAATTTTTAACGAAGAATTAAAAAGATTAATTATCAGTTAGAAAATTAATTTTCAAGCAAAGAAAAAAACGAATTTTTAACTATTTATTTAAATTTATAACTTATGCTACAATCAAACCTATAATATAAATCATACTAAAATCGATACTAGCTTAACGTAGCTTTAGCCGCTCCGTTATAGATATTAAATTAATTTTGTACTGATGAAGCAACGCCGACCATGAGAGAGTTGATTATTCGGGAAAAAAGAGAACCTATCCAAAAAGGCGGAAGAATTTTAAGGATGATAAAAAAACGCAGAAGCATAGGGACGAAAACGCGTAAGTATAATTTATTTTCATTCAATAATTTTTATTACAAATAGATATTCAATTTTTTTATTTTGCAGCAATCCAGAACTTGAGGAAGACATGGTTCCTTCTAAAAATAAATCGCAATCGAAAGTTGATACTTCGATCAAAAATACGTATACAAAATTATACGAAAATGAAAAACTTTTATCGTGAGTATCAAATTTATACTATAAGAGGGTGCCCGCTGGACCGGGAAATGACAATGAATTTCTTTTTCCCGAAATTTGACCAATTTTGAGAAGAATAATTTACCTGATCACATGACATAATTCCATTCGAAATAAATTTGATTTGAACTTTTTTTTCACTGTGTAATTATTAATTTGCCAAAACATTATTTTTCCATGGCGACCTGTTTACGAAAAAATCGACTTTGTCCAATAAAAAATTCTTCATGTTTTGAAATTATTATTTGTTCAATTCTCTCATAAAATTGTGTAAATTATATTTTTAACACTCGTTTTTAATACAATGTTTTTTCGAATTTTAAATCATTGAAAAATTAAAATTGAGTAGATTTTACCACAGTTGAATTTTTGACATTTGAAAATTCAACTTAATTTTCTTCAATTTTAAACTGTTGAAAACTTATTTTAACTTTTCTTTAATTTTTAACTGTTGAAAATTTAAGTAAAAGGTGAGTTTTGTATTAAAAACAAATGTAAAACGCTGGATTAACATAATTCTACATGACAATATAATCAACAAATTCAGAATTCAGAATAACTATTGGTCAATTTTTTAAACGCGTTTAAGTTAAAAAATCATTAAGCTGGTTACAAAAAAATTACTTTTTCTAAAAAATGTTATATGTTGAAATATAGATTAATTTCTCATGTAAAATTATGTGATTACAACATTTTTTGCACTTGTTTTAATACAAAATTCACTTTGTTCTTGAATTAAAATTTTAAGAAAATTTAAAACAGATTTTTAATAGTTTGAAAATATCATAAAATTGAAAATAAAATTATTGACTGATAAAAATGCAACTGTTGAAAATTCAATTTAATTTTTCAAGATTTGAAAGTTCAAGATAAAAGCAAATTTTGTATTTAAAAAATTTTTTTGCCATTGTTAAACAATCTTTTGGCAAATTAATATTTATCCAATTGTCTCCCGAATAGGAAATTTATCAGATTTGAGAAAATCCCAACTCTTAATGAAAATAAAAAATTAGGAGCATTTTAAAATTGAAATTCTTCTTATGATAAACGTTTAAAATTTAACTGTATTTTAAGGCAGTTTTTCGGGAAAACATTCTCTACAACTCTGTTTTCAATTTTAAAAATAAGTAAATAATCTGAAAATATAATTATTTGTCTAAAAAATTTGTTCTTAAAAAAATTGTTATAACGAATTAGAGCCATAGAAGAAGCCATAAAAGCCTCAGAAAAATTGACTTTGAACATTGGAAAGAGTAGAGTTGCAGGGAATGTTTTCCCAGGTAAATAAGCCGCTGTTTATTAAAATGCAATAATTTTTCAAAAATTGGTAAGAAGCGGCGGTCAGAAAAAATTCAATTGCAAAAAACCTAATTAAAATTAATTTTGTTGTTGTGAATTTTAACATTTTTCATAAAAATGTTTTTTTTTTATTCAGAATGACATCAGTTACAAGATTTTGATTCTTAGAATCATAAAAAAACTATTTTTTTCATATATCTGACTGATATTCCATTTAAACCTATTCAATTTGACATTTTAAAAGTAAAATAAAAAGTATATTTTCATGTTTAGAAATATTTTACTGGTTATTTAAAACGAGAAATTATAAAACAGATAATTAAAACGCTAAAATTTGAAACTGTTAATTTAAATTTTGAACTATATAATTGTAATTGTTCGATTTTTTAATTTGTAAATAACGGTTGAACAATTATTAATTTTCAAACGACTGAAAATTACAATAACTTAATTTCTAATTCTAAAAGTGTTTATTTAAAACAAAATTTTAAGTCATTGAATTATTGTTAATGTTTATAATTTAAAATTGCTTCAAATGATATGTGTAATTTTGAAAATTTACAAATTTATGGACTCATTCTTTTCATTTTCACTTCACTCATTCATTCATTTGAACCAGAAATCAATAAACCGTTCGATTTAGAAAAGTTAAAAATTATTAATTTTACAGCTTCATGGCTATTAATTTAAAATTGTTCAATTGAACATTTTTAAAATTGCTCAAATGAAATTTTTTGAAATTTTCCAATTTACACGTGTAAATTATTTAACGTTTTATTAAATATATTTTAATTATGAAAATTTTGACGCTTCAATTATAAAAGCTTGAAATTCAAAATAATTCCAATTCGACTCTTTTAATTTGAAGTTCAGTTTTGATTTCTTTAAATGAAAAAAGTTTCGGCTATGAGAGTTTGAATTTATTCATGTCTGTGACCGTGATCAAGTTTTCGCGAACCAGGAAATGATCGGGAATTTGTTTCCACGATTAAAACGGCTACCCTCTATAAATGCTTTTTTCTTTTTAATTTGATTTACATCGAATATGGAAAATATACCCATTTTTCTAAACCATGTAAAAAATTATTTCGAAAGTCGCTGTAATATTAAATTTTATGATTATTTTGCAGAAATGTAATGCTGGAAATCAAGTCCAGAAGAAAGAGGAAGAATTGCGATAGGGTTCTTTTGGAAGGCACTCGTCTCATAACAGATGCAATTCAGGCTGGTGAAATTCCAGAAATTATTATTTTCAGCAATTCTGATGAGATGAAAAAATTACCTTTGCCCGAAAAAGATGTAAAATTGTATAAAGTACCTTACCGGACGATTCAGCTTTGGTCAAGTCTCACCACTCCTCCAGGGATAATGGGTAAATGCTAAATATATATAAGGGATCTTCGAGATATTTTGTTATGAATTTGTTGCGGATAATCTTTACAAATTCGCAAAAACTTTCTTCTGAATATTATCTTTTTAGTTATAAAACTTATTATTTGTTTGAAAACTTAACAATTTCATTTTAAAAGACACCATTTCTGGTTGCAAATTCAACTGTTTTGTTAAAAATTCGTCATTTTTATTTAAAATTAATATTTTGTTGCTGATAAATCAATGGAAATCTTTTTTTCATCAAAAATTTTCTGAAATTTTGTATCTTTGATTTGAAAGCTTATGTTTTTTAGCAGAAATATTGCATCTTTCTTGGATAAAAATGCAATTGTTTTGTTGAAAATTCATATATTTCTTAGAACGTTTACTGGGTGGCCGCTGGACCGGGAACCCGGAACTTTACAAATTTTCGGAAGAAAAATTTGTCCAAGTTCGATTTCAACAGTTTTTAAAATAATTAGTGGGACTGATATCTTTTTCAATTATGATATCATTTAGTTTACAATGCGTAATTCAAAAATCTTTTACTTTAAAAATTCTTTAGCTTATATTTTTATTTTTAAGCGTATATTTTTAATTTAAAGAATTTTAAAGTGTGTTTTGATATAAAAAAAACAGTATTCTTTTATCAACTGTAAATATTAATAAATCAAGAAATAATTTTTAAAACAGATCTCTACTTTAAGTATGAAGAACTGAATAATAATTTATTTGATAAAACGATTCTAAGCTCGTTCAAAGTTTAACAATTTCCAGATTGTTACTGTTTCAATTCAAAAGTCTTCGATATTAAAAAAATGTGAAGGTGCGATTGTAACTATATAAACTATTTTCAACTTAAAATGACTTAGTAATAATACATTCGTAATTAAAGGCTTTTATTAAATTAAAAATATTATTTCAGTCTAAATTATTCACTTCTTAACCCATTTAATTTAAAATTGTTTAATTAAGAAAAAGAATAATGATTTAATATGTAGCAATATTAGACTGTTAATTTAATACGAGTAAATTAAGGCCAAATATTTAAAAGTAAACCATTTGAATTTTAATTGTTTGATTTAGCTTTGAATTGTTAAAATTAGAAAAAGCTTTTAAACTTTTTAACGTTACAATTTTTATTCTGTTTAAAAAATGTTTAATTCGTAGGTGAAATTGTTGAATTTTCATATCAAAATAATAATTGAACACTTATTATTTGTAGAAAAAATTTCAATAATTTTAAGAGATATTTAGAAGTTTTGAAAAGATTCAACAATAATTTAAATCTTGAAATGATGTCAAGTAATTTAAAAGAAAGTGTAAAATATTTTTTAGAGCTTCTAAACATATTTTAAAATAAAAAGAATTTTTCCTAGAATTTTTCGAAAACCCTGCGAATTTTTCGAAAATCCTGCAAATTTTTTTTTAAATCCTTAAAATCTTCCAGGGTCTTTTTTGACCATTTTAGAAATCACTTAAAATCTTCTTATACATTCTGTTAAAATAATTTTTTTGAGTGAAAATTCATTTTTAATTTATCTAGGAATATTAAGAAAATGTTTATATTCTTTTGGATCCTTTCACAATTATTAAAAAGCTTCTAAATTTTTGGTTTGAAATCTGCAAAAGTCTACATTTTATTTTAAATTAGGCTGTGGGCATTTACACCGAAAATTAGGTACGAATAGTCGAATTTTGTTGGTACACACAATTCGCTTAAATTATTTGATATCGTCTCAAGTTCTTACTTATTTTAAAATCTTTTTAATGCTTCAACTATTTACAACGAAAGTAATTCAACTTCCAATATAAGAACTTTAAAGTTAAAAACAAATTAATTTAAAATTCTTGAATGTTTTTTGCCTAAAATAACTTAATAATATAATTCCGAAAATTTTGAAAGTTCATTTGTTGTTTCTTTAATTCAGAGTATTAAAAATGTTAATCTGGATTTATATTTTTCGAACTTAATCTAAATTTTTTAACTCTGTAATTTCTGAATGTTAAAAATTTTGAATTTTGCAGTTTACCTGCATTTCATCTAAAACTGTTCAATTAAAAAGTGTTACTACCTTCCAGTTTATACGTGCAAATTATTGAGCATTTAATACAACTTTTTTGAATTGAAAAACATATAAACTTCCATTTTTAAAGTTTAATATTCAAGATTTCCACTTTGAATGCTTTTTTTCAGCTATTTTTTACTTCTTTAAATGGAAAAATGTTTGGAATAGAGTTAGATTTTTAAAATTAATTTGACCGGGAAAAATGTTTGTGAACGGGGGAAAACCGTGAAATTACCAAGAATTTTTTTCTTCAATTAAAACGGTCACGCTGGTTTACTTTTTGTTTAAAATTCATATTTTTGTGTTGACAAAAATGCAACTTCTTGGTTGAAAATTTAAAATCTTGTTAAAAAGTCACACTTTTTAGTTAAAAATTTAATTATTTAGCAGAAAATTAAATTATTGTTGACAATTCTTATTATGGTGTTGAAAAGTGAAGTGGAAACTTCTTTATATGAACATTTAACTTTTTTTTTTTAATTCATCTCTTTTAGAAAAAGTTTAATCTTTATTGAATAAAAATCGAACTGTTTGTTTAGAAATGTTATAAAATGTCATGCTTTTTGGTTTAACATTCTGTCGTTTTGTTGAAAATTTAACTATATTTTGGAAAAGAATATCTTAAAAATGCCGAAAATTCGTACGAGGCAAAACGCCTAATGCTATATATGCTCTCGAAATATGCATAATTTGAATTGACGCAGTAATCAAGTAATTGTTTATGACAATAAATACGTGCCTCTCGGTATTTTAAAGATATTTCTCCAATATATCAATGTTTAAAAACTATGAAATGGAATAGAAAATAATATTTATAAAAGTAGCTTCATATTACTGTATTTAACTGTTTTGCTCAAAATTCTTTTTTTCTATCTTTTTTTAGTTTGAAATTAATGTTTTGACTGATAATTTAACTATTCTATTTTTTGGTGAAAAATTGATCGTTTTTGGTTGAAAATTTAACAATTGGTTTGCAATTCTTTTCTCTTAACTGAGCATTTTTTCTTGATTTAAAATTCAACTTATATAGAAAAGTCGTTTTGTTTTGTTAAATCCAACTGTTTTTTATGGCAAATTAAAGTATTCTTTTTTTAAAGTATAATCTGCTACATTTTTTGTTTAGAATCCATCTTTTTTGGAATGAAAATTTCATTAATTGGTTGAAAATTAAATTCTTTTGTTAAAAATAAATTTTGTTGTTTCAAGATTTATAATTTTAATTGAAAATTTATATCTGGAAGGAAAATGAACTATTTTCGTAACCATTGTTTTTTCTTTGGCTGAAAATTTATTTATTTTACTGAAAATTCAATGATTCTTCTTTAAAACTTCAAATTATTTTGTTGAAGTTTTGTTTTGTTTAAAAATTAGTTGTTTTCCACCATAAATGTGACTATATTCCAGTTAAATATTTAATCTTTTTAATTAAAAATGAATTTCTTTGTCTGGATATAAATTTTTTCAACTAAAAATGAAACTGTTGAATTATTGTTTTCAAAATTATGTTTTTTAGTTAAAAATTTGTCTTTTTTGGTTTAAAATTGATCTATTCCAGATAAAGATTCATCATTTTAGTCAAGAAATCATCACTTTATTTGAAAATTAAGTTTTAACTGAAACTTTAATTACTTCATTTGTTTGTCTGAAAATTTGTCTTTTAGTTTTTTAAGACTCATGTATTTCGTTGAAAAATCATCTTTTTGGTAAAAAAAATGACTCTTTATTCAAAAATTCATATTTTTTGTTTAAAATTTAGGTATTCCAATTGAACTTTCATCATTTTAGTTAAAAATTCATCTTTTCGGTTTAAAATTCAACTATTGAGTTGAAGATTAATTATTTTAGTTGAAAATTCATCACTTTGGTTGGAAATTTGTTTTTCTTTTGTGTGTCGAAAACAAAATATAATTTTGGGTAGAAAACTGACCCTTTTTAATTAATAATGCATTCATTTGGTTGAGAATTGATCTTTTTTAGTTGAAAATTCAACTATTTCGTTAAAAATTCGTGTATGTTGTTGAAAAATTGTCTTTTAGGTTATAAAATTAAGCTTATTGATTGAAAAATCAAGTATTCAAGTTAAATATTTATCATTTTATTTGAAGAAAATCACCTTTTGGTTGAAAATAATACGACTTGGTTGAAACTTCAACTCTTTTATTAAAAATTCATCTTTTCGGCTTAAAGTTTATCTGTTCCAGTTGAAGATTGATTGTTTTAGTGGAAAATTCGTCACATTTTTGGTTGAAACCTGCTCTTTTTTAGTTCAACATTGAACTGTTTGGTTGGAAATTCGTCTTTTTTAATTGTAAAGTAAAGAATTTGAAGCAGTTTAAATTAAATATAATATAGTATCCACATTAGCTTTGTCTAAATATGGACTAAATTTAAGTATGAGGAGATAAAATAAACATTTGTTTAAATTATTATTAAAATTCATGGATTTTAGAGACGAATTCAAGAAATGAATAATTATGTTTTCAGTATTATATAATTATAGAACTGATCAGTGGTGTTAAGATATTTAAGAATATTCTGCAATATAATTTTTTAACGCTTCCTGAATTAAACATATTAATTAGATCACTAGAATCTGAAAAAATCTTATTTAAAATGAACTCACGAAACTGTATACATATTCCTATACTTGGCAAAAAAACTTGAAAGTGTCAGGGAATTTTTGCCCAGGATTTGGGTAGACACCCTGACTAAAAACAAAACCTTAATTTGGGTTTTAAAATTATACTTTTTTCAGGTGTTTTTAAAACTCCAAATATTGAAAAATATGAGTCTCAGAATTCACTGCCAATCACTATAATATGCGACAAGATCAGAGATCCGGGAAATATGGGATCTATTCTGAGAGCAGCAGCTGGAGTTGGTTGTGAAAAAATCATTTTGACGAAAGGTATTTAGAAAATCAGAATTTAAATGGGGAGCGTCTATTAATTACGTTTTTTTTCTAACTTTTTTTTTTAAATATGCTAATTAATGCCTGTTTTGGCTATTGGGATTACTTTTTATGCTATCGTACACATATCATTATTTATTTTAATTCCTTTTTGTTATATAAGGTTTCATACTACTTACGTCCAATAAATATAGAGTCAAGGATTTCAATCATTGTTGAAATCTGGTATGCACTTTTAATGAAATTCATAGAATCCCACGAAATTTTTCCAGCTCTTTAAATTCCTCAAAAAATGCTTAATTAGATGAAAACTCTTTGAAATCCTTTGAATTACGTAAATATTTTTTATAAGCTTTTGAAATCTCTTTTAAACTATTGGTTAAAATTCTTGGAATATTTCGAAATTATATATTATAAAATCATATATATTTTATAAATTATATATTTCAAAATCTTTCAAACCCGTGGGAATAAGTACGAATCTCTTGAAAGCCCTCACCGTATATTTAAATTAGTAGGACTTCAAAGATTTAAAGAGATTTCACATTTGTTTTGAAATTCACGCTGAATCCTTTTAGATTATTTCGAATGCTCTTGAATTTTTTATTTACTTGAATTCTTCTAAATTCTTTAAATTTATTTTAATTCAATAGATTTTTTCAATTTTTAAAATTTTTTATTCAATGATCCTAAATTCTTTTAATCACACCTTGAATTCTCATGGATTTCATCAAATTATTTTGAATTCCCTTGAATTTCTTTAAGCTCAGTTCAAAGTTAACTAAATTTAATAAAGTTTGTTCATTTTTTGAATTTTTTCAACTGTTTTCGATTTTTTTTAATTCACTTTGGATTTTTATGAATTTCATTGAATTATTCGCTTTTACCTTAAAGTAGTTGTCCTGCCAAATGTCAGATATCTGAAAAAAATAGTTTTTCTGTGATTTCAAGAATCAAAATGTTATAACTGACGTCATTTCAAAATTGTTCAGTGGCTGAAATCGTTAGAACAATTTTTATTTTTAATTTGTTTTTTATTTGTAATGACATCAGTTCTAATATTTTCATTCCCACAATCATAGAAAACTATTTTTTCAGATATCTAACTTTTTCCATTTTTTTTTTAATTTGCCCTGAACTCATTTAAATTATTTCGAATACTCCTAATTTTTTTAATTTACTTGAATTCTTCTAAGTTCACTCAATTTTTTTTATGCAATATATATTGTTGAATTTTTAAAAGTTTTTATTCAATTGATCCTAGATTCTTTTAATCTCGCCTTAAATTCGTAGGCATTTATAAATTCTTTTGAATTCATTTCAATTTTTCTGAGCTCATTTCAAAGTTTACTGAATTTAATAAAGTTGAATAATATTTTTGAATGGTTTTTAAATATCCATATTTTCATATCTTTTAAATACATATTGAATTGTTTTTTAGTTATTAGTCACGTCTTTAGTTAGAAATGAGCAGAGCTTCAAATATTTTAAAATATTTGACATTTTTTTTGGAATTTAAACTGAATTTTTTAAAATTATTTCGAACACTTCTAATTTTTTTTATTTACTTAAATTCTTCTTAACTCACTCAATTCTTTTTAATTCAATATATTTTTTGGAATTTTTAAAAGTTTTTATTTAATTAACCTTAAATTCATTTAACCTTGCCTTTAACCTTCAGGCATTTCATCAAATTGTATTGAATTCCCTTCAATTTTTCTGAGCTCATTTCAAAGGTATTGAATTTAATAATGTTTTTGCATATTTTTGATTTGTTTTCAACTGATTTCAATTTTTTTAATGCACTTTAAATTTTTATGAATTTCATTAAACTCTTCTCGTTTACCTTAAATTCCTTCAAATTCATTTAATTGCTACGGAAGTTGATGGAATTTTTATGATTTTAAATATTTTTTCCAATTTATTTTTATTCTTTTGAATTTATATTAAAATTATTTTTTAGTTATTGGTTACTTTTTTGGTTAGAAATTAGTAGGGCTTCAAAAATTTGAAGAGATTTGACATTTTTTGGGTTTGCCCTGAATTTCTTTTAAATTATTTCACATGGTTCCCATTTATATATATTTTTTTTTTTTAAATTTTTTGAACTTTCTATTTAATTCATCCTGAATTTTTTTAATCTCGCCTTGAATTCTTAGGCATTTCTAAATTCGTTTGAATTCCCTTGAATTTTTCTACGCTAATTCAAACTTTACTGAATTTAATTGCAGTTTTTCATATTTTTGAATTGTTTTCAGTTGATTTTAATTGTTTTTTTATTCACTTTTAATTTTTACGAATTTTATTAAATTCTTCTTCTTTGCCTTAAATTCCTCTAAATTCATTCCAATGTTACAGAAATCAATAAAATTTTTTTAATTTTAAACATTCTTTCTAATTTATTTTTATTCTCTTGAATTTAACTTGAATTGTTTTTTTAGACACTTCTTTTGTTAAAAATTAGCAGGGCTTAAAAGATTTGAAGAGATTTGACATTTTTTTGGAATTTTCCCTTAATTTCTTTTAAATTATTTCAAATACTCCTATTTTTTTACTTTACTTGAATTTTTCTAAATTCACTCAATTCTTCGTAATTCAATATATTTGGTTAAATTTTTTTAAGTTTTTATTTAATTGATCCTTAATTCTTTTAACCTCGCCTTGAATTCTCAGGCAATTTTATCAAATTCTTTTGAATTCCCTTGAATTTTTCTAAGCTCATTTCAATGTTTACTGAATTTAATAAAGTTTTTTTTAATATTTTAAATTTTTTCGGTTAATTTGAATATTTTTAATTCAGTCCCATTTTGCGGAAACCAAAGGCATGTGTTATTCAAAAATTGTTTTTCAATTTATTTTAATTGGTTTGATTTTAATTTGAATTTTTTTGAAGTATTATGAATTTATCCTGAATTGGTCCCTATATTTTTTCCCATAGGGACTGTGAGGCCTGCTTTAGAATTGTTTAAAATACCATAAAACTTTTTTCAATCCCTTGACATTTTTTTTAATTCGATAGGATCTCTTGAAATCCCTAAAAACCTTTGCAGACCTCCTTAAATTTCTTACAAATTTTCTTTTAAATCTTTTAAGATCCCTTGAAATCTGAATGACAATAAAAATAATAGATATATTTTGTATATATTGAGCAAAATATATAAAATCTTACAAATCCTTACAATAAGGGAGGACGAGGTCTACAATTTGTAAAATAATCATCACGCAATTAATAAACGTTCCCGTAGGAAGTTGAGTTATTTTTCTAAATTCCAAAATACTCCTAAATCATTTTTTCTAGGCTGTGTCGATCTCTGGGAATCAAAAGTGCTGAGAAGCGCAGCAGGTGCCCATTTTCGATTGCCAATTTTCAGTTACAAAGAATGGGACGAAATCAGGTTGTTAGTCAGCAATGACGCGCAAATTGTTATTGCTGATAATAAAGTCGCTGCAGAGGAATCGCTTGTAGATGAAAATAATTCCAAAGTAATTGAAGAAGTTTCAAGTACCGAAGAGCAAAATGCAGAAAATGATAGCGAGTTTGTTAACAAGCGCAACAAGCATGAACAGGTAGACTTAATGAGCCAAATTCCGGTTGTTCCTTACTTTTCGCTAGATTATACACAAGGTGAAACTGTTATCATTATTGGTGGAGAGACGGAAGGTTTGAGCGAAGAATCTTTTCGGTTAGTCGATGATGCTCAGGGAATTCGTGCCAATGTACCATTGAATAATGGCGTTGAGAGTTTAAATAGTGGAATGGCTTTGGGTGTTATTGCGTTTGAAATCAAGAGACAATTTTTGATTGCAGCGAATAAGGTTAAATAAAGATTTTTTTACAAATAGATTTAGTTTTTTTATTATTCTTATCTCAAGGAAATATCCCGTAATTTTGGTCTTGATGGATACTTTTTTAATTTATGTGAAACATTCACAGTAATATATAATAATATAATATGTAAGTAATATTTAATAAGAATACAGTAAAATTAATGTAAATTACTGAAATAGAGAAATTTTGATTAATAATTAAGTTTAACATGCTTTTTGTAATTCATTATACTTCATTAAAATCTAAATTCTTAATAAAATATGTTATTAGATCTTCTAAATTGGACATTTTCGGGCTACTTTTCTTTATTTTTATAAAAAACATTGGCAGTAAATGAAAAAGTGAAGTTATTTTGAAGTACTGAAAAACAGCAAATTTTATTAACAATAAAGTTTATCATTCTTTTTGCAATTACCAATAACATTTTAAAATCTAAGTTGAAAATACAATTTTTTATTAGAACTTCTAAATTTGAAAATTACGGGGATAGATTTTAAAAATTTTTATAAAAACTTTTCCATTAAATTAAAAAGTAAAATATTTTTAATTATTCAAATAGAGAAAATTTTATTAATAATTGAGCTTCAAGTAGTTTTTGCAATTTTGTATGATACATTAAAATCTACTTTCTGTATAAAATATTTAATGAGGACTTCTAAATTTAAAATTTACTGAGTTACATTTTTTTAATTTTCATAAAAAGATTTGCAATTAATGAAAGAGTAACCTTATTTTAATTAATCAAATTAATTAAATAATTTTTGCAACACTATATAATATTAAAATCTAATTTCTAAATAAAATTATTTGTTAAAACTTCAAAATTTGAAATTGACAGTGCTACATTTTTGAACTACTTATAAAAGCAATACAAATATTTGCAGTAAATGATAAAGTAAAATTAGCTCAAAATGATATTTGAATTTATTTGTATTACATTAAAATCTAGTTTCTAAACCAAAATAAAATTTTTTATCAGAAATTCGAAATTGACGGGACTATAGTTTTAAAAATGTTACAAAAGCAATACAAATATTTACAGTGAATGATGAAATAAAATAAGCTCAAAATGCTATTTGAAATTCTTTGTATTACATTAAAATCTAATTTCAAAATAAGCAAAATTTGTTATTAAAAAATTCTGAGTTTAAAATTTACGGAGCTATATTTTTTAATTATTATAAAAACAATACAAATATCTGCTGTAAAAGAAAAAGTAAAATTATTTTAAATTACTGAAATAGGGACAATTTTATTAGGAAATAAGTTTTAAATGTTTTTTGCGGCTCTATTTTATTAAAATATAATTTCTAAATTACATTTTTTACTAGAACTTCTAAGTTTTAAATTTACTGAGCTACATTTCATAAATTTTTGTAACAACATTTGCAATCAATAAAAATATAAATTATTTTGAATTACTGAAATAGAAAAACTTTTAATAATAATTAAGATTTGAATGCTTTTTGTTATTAAAAACATTAACAATAAAGAAAAAAGTAAAATTATTTTAAATTAGAGAAATAGAGAAAATGTTATTAATGGTTAAGTTTCCAAATAAAATGAATTATTTGAACTTCAAAATTTGAAGTTTGGGAGCTAAATTGCAATTCCTTATGTAACATTAAAATCTAATTTCTAAATAAAATCTGTTATCAGAACTTCTAGATTTGAAATTGACGGCACTACATTTTTTTAAATAATTTTAAGAACATTTCGAGTCATTTAAAAAGTTAAATTATTTTAAAGTACTGAAATAAATAAAAATTGATTAATCATTAAGTGTAAAATTTTATTTAAATTTCCTTATATTACAATAAAATCTAATTCATAAATAAACTCTCTCATTATAACTTCTAAATTTTAAATGTATGATGCTACATTTTGGTAATTTTTATGTAAATATAAGAGGATAAATTTTTAAAATTTTTATGTGAATGCATTTATGCAACTAACTTTAAAATCTAATTTCTAAATAAAATTATATATTAAAACTTTGAAATTTGAAACTGACAATCCTATAAATTTTTAAAATTTGTATGAAAACATTTGCAATAAATGAAAAATTTAAATTTTTTAAAATTATTTAGAAAAAATTTTATAAATAATTAAACTTAAAATGATTTTTTCAGCTCTTTATATAACATTAAAATCTAATTTCTAAACAAATTTAGTTATTCGAAATTAAAAAATTAAAATGTACGAGCTACATTTTTTAAATTTTAATAAAAACATTTGCTGTACAAAAAAAGTAAAATTATTTGAAACTACTGAAATGGAGAAAATTTGTTTTAAATTTGTTTGTTTAAATGCTTTTTGCATATCTTTATATAATATTAAAATCTATATTATAAATACAATTATTTATTTAAGCTTCTGAATTTTATATTTACTGTGCTACATTTTTTAAATTTCTATAAAAACATTTGCAATAAATGGAAAAGTACAATTATTTTAAATTATTGAAGTTATAGAAAATGTTAATAATAATTAAGTCTTAAATGCTTTTTACAACTTTTTATATAACATTCAAATCTAATTTCTAAATAAAATTTTACATTAAATTTTCAAAATTTTAAATTAACAAGCCTATACATTCTTTAAATTTTTATGAAAACATTTGAAATAAATGAAAAAGTAAAAGTATTTTAAATTACTAAAATAGAGAAAAATTAATTAATAATTAAGTTTTACATATTTTTTTTAATGATTCATATAACATTGAAACCTAATTTATAAATAAAATTATTTAGTAAAAAAAAAATATAACTTTAATATTTGACAGTTGCTACATTAGCGCCAAAGAATCAGAACCGGAAATTCTATAGAACTAATTATTTGAATCTTTTACCTGCTTTTACCAACTTTTACTGTCATTTCTCGTTTCATTTGCGTGCCGTTTATTTTTTCTGACCTAGAGGTTCTTGAATTATTTTCAATATAGAAAAATGTGTTTATTGTTGTGATTAGTAATTATTGTTAAGAAACTATGGCGGTTGAAAGAGGTGCGTTAGTAGTATTAGAAGGATGCGATCGCGCTGGAAAATCAACACAAGTGAAAATGCTCGTTCGAGCATTAAACGATCGCCTAATTCGTGCAGAAGCAATGTGTTTTCCAGGTAATTTATCATTTTTACTCATACTTTATACTTATTTGAAATTTCCAATTCTTCTTTAAAAAATTGCCTATTATTTCAATTTGTTGCATTCTTTTGGAGGTTAATAATTTTAAGGTTATGTTGACCGGTGCACTCTTTATGCTTTTTATATTTTGTTGATTTTAAACCTAAAAATCGGCAAGAAAGTGTGAAATTGTTTTTACATGTGAAAGCGCGTTTTATTTTAACATATGCTTTTCTAATTTCTTGTACAAGATTTAAGATTTTATTCAGACAATCAGGTGGTGACTATGACGTCGCACAGTGGATCAAAAAAAGCTTTTCGGTACAAATTATTCTAGAGCTTGCAATTTTCATGGGAACTCAGTATTTAACAAAATTTAAAGCTAACTAAATTTCAAAGAAATTTGTCGCAGCCGATTTTTGAATTTTTTTTCTATTAATTTTTTCTTTTACAAAAAAGTTCACATTTTTCTTATAAACGATCTCAGTTTTTGCAAACTTAATTAAATTTATGTAAAACATAATGATAACAGTAAAGGTAAGGTACTATTAGTAAAGGAACCTTACAAATAATATTCAAAAGGTTACAAAATTTCAAAAGATTTCTTCATTTTTATCTTAAAAAATTAATAAGATTAAAAGTATTCGGAGACTTAATTCTTTAATTTTTGGTTTGCTATATACGCAAAAACGATCTTCTGTTTTTTATTTTTTTTAATCCAAAGTAATTAATTTAATAAATAAATGCATACATTAGCCATTTCGCGTTTTAAACACTTCGTTTCTGCAACCAAATTGATACAAAAATTCCTTGGCAATAAATAATAAGTCTTATTTTTCAATACCTGATAATAATCTGTTTTTTATAAATAATTTTATAAACAAATTTACAACTTGTTAGCAACTAGATATCGTTTTTTTTACGAAATCCACTGCTAATGACTCAGAAAGCGCCTTATTTCTTAGAAGACTTTGTCAGGCGACAACATTAAAATTTTTATGTATTCAAATAGTTTGTATTAAAAAATACAATTACTGAGTAAGTATTCAAATTCCGATATATTCAGAGGTACAAGCACTGAAGCTAAAGCCACCATAGAGAGTAAAATTTACTTTTTTTTAAATAAGCGGTCTTTCCCTTTCAGAAGTGACGAAATCGAATTAGATTTTTATCAGAAAATTTAACTGTTCTATTTTTGGTTGAAAATGGATATTTTTGATTTGAAAATTAAACTAGTTATTTAAAAATGATTGCACTTAATGAATTTTTTGTAGAAAATTCATCTTTTTAGTATATAATTCAAGTATTCCAGTTGAATATTCATAATTTTAGTTGAAAAATCCTCGGTTTGATTTCAAATTATTTCCTTCAACTGAAAACTTGAAGACGAATTTTTTGTTGAAAATTGATCTTTTTCTTTGTAAGTTAATATTTTTGTTTGAAACTTCTTCTTTTCGGTAAAAAATTCAAGTATTCCAGTTAGATATTTATCATTTCAGTTGAAAATTCATCTTTTATATTAGAACTAACATCATCTAATTGAAAGTTAAACTCTTTTATTGAAAAATTTATTTTTTTATGAAAGTTCATATTTCTTCAAGAAATATAAACTATTTGTTTGAAAACTTGTTTTTTCTTTAGATGAAAAGCAATTTTTTGCCGAAAATTTAACTATTTTCTTAAAAAATGTGTTTCTTTTTTGATTGAATATTATTTTGTTTTTTTAGCTGAAAATATAACTATTATTCCAGTTGAATATTCCATAATTTTAGATAAAAATTCATCTCTTTGGTTCAATATTCATTCATTAAGTACAAATTTAATTATTCAATTTGTGGTTGAAAAATTTTCTTTTTGGATTCAATTTTTGTATTTTTTAGTAGAAGTTAATCTTTTTGGTTGAAAATTCATCTTTTTAGTCCAAATTTTTATGATTCTAGTTAAAGATTTACAATTGTAGTTAACAATTCATCACTTTGTTTGAAAATGTAATTTTTTTTTTTAAATTATGTTTTCGGTTTAAAGTTTTTTTTTATGGAAAGTAATTTTTTAAGTTAAAAATTCAAAGTGGTTCTTATCTTTTGGTTTAAAATTTAACTATTCCAGTTGAAAATTCATCAGTTAGGTTGAAAATTTCAATCTTTGTTTGAAATTGGTATTTTTAAGTTGAAAATTTAAGTATTCATTTAAAAATTCATTTATTTTGCAATTTTTGCTCTGTTCTGTTAAAGTATGTTTCGACTGGGAAAAACAGGGAAATGAACCGAATGTAAAATTTGTATTAAAAAAAAATCAAATTTATGTAAATAAATAACAAATATTGTCGTCGGAAAAAATCTCCTTATAAATAAGGTCCTTTCTATGTCACTGGCAGTGAACTTCGTAAAAATAACAATATTGTTTTGTTGTAAAATAGTCAAGTTTTGAATTTGTTTATAAAAATGTTTATAAAATGAACGATTATTGTTGGTTGATAAAGCATCATAAGTCAAGGATTTTCCGAAGTACTTTCAAAGATAAAACCAAATCTGCCGTTTAAAAATGGAGAAAAATTTTTATTTTGTCATCAAATTTATTTAAGCAATTACAATTTTTATAAAATAATAATAAAACGTACAGTACATTATTTATTTTCGAGAAATTTTTTATCAATTTTTTTAAAGGGACGAAATCTTTAGAAAACGAAATGGCTGAGATATGCATATGTTTTTTTAATTTGTTTATAACATTAAAAATAACTTAAGGTTTTGATAAAATGATACCTAAGCATTGTTTTCACGTAAATCCCAAGCAAAAAAATGAAAAATAAAGTCTTCAAGTAGTTATAATCTTGAAATAGCAGTCTCATTTATTTTTTAATATAATAATAAACAAAATTGTTTAAATGTTGTAACCTTCCTAATATTAATTGTAAGGAGTGCGTTAACTGATATCATGATGTTTTACATGAATGTAGTTAGTTGCAAAAAATGGGATTTTTTATATAAAAAAAAGTATTAAAAAAATGTAAACTTTGTTGCTAAATAAAAAATTAATAGATAACAGCAAAAATCGGCTCTCACAAATTGATTTTAAAGTTAATTAACTCATTCTTTTTAAATGTCCAGAAAAAATTTTTTCCTCCTACTACGCGTCGAGTGTTTCTCTTAATTGGTTTATATTATTTGTTTTAAAAGTCGTTGTTATGCCAGAATATTTGAAGGACATGCATTTTTATTTTTATCTGTATTTAAAAATGTAAAAAGTTAGCGTATTTATAACTTTAACAATGAGAAATGATTTAAACCTAAATTATGCTTTTTTCTTTTGCAGATAGAACAACCGCAATAGGTTCAACAATTAATCAATATTTATTAAACAAGACAGAATTAGAGCCAGGAGCAATTCACTTGCTTTTCTCGAAAAATCGTTGGGAAAGAGCCAGTGATATGCTAGAATCTCTGAACTCTGGAAAAACGTTAATAATAGATAGGTAAAAATTAATTTTTTATTTCATAACATTAGAATCCAAACCTAAGAACAATTTTCTTAAATTTCTATTATTTTTAGTGTGAAGCTTATCTAATTTTAAAGGATTTGAAATTAAACATTATAAGTTTAATCTTTATATTTTTCTAAAGTTTCAACTTCTAAATTTTCACGATTTTATGAAGTATTGAATTTTGCATGACTTATTGCTTAGGACTTTCAGTTTTAATAATTTAGTTTTAAAGGATTTATTTAAAATTTGTAAACTTTAAAAATACTTTTACAAATTTTAATTTTGAATTTGATGTTTAATTTTTAACTTCTTGAATTATGAAGGCATTCAGTTTACTATGAGTACTAAAATATCTTAAAATACAAATTTTCAAATTTTAGGTCTCCATTTTTATGTGTATATTTTCAATTTAGGGATTTTATAATGCAGATTTTAAGACTAAACAATTAAAAATTAAAAGCGCTTAGCGCTAATTATTATTTTATGAGACGATTCTGAATCTGCTAAAATATTAAAAACTTACATATTTGTAAGTTAAAGGTTGAACTGTTTCAATTCGCTTTTGAATTTTGAAATCTGCCTTTGAATAGTTGAACAAGTGTCAACTCCCGATTGACTATTTATCAACTATTTTGAAATTTTTTTAAAATTTCAATTAATAGATACTTTCATATGTATTTTTAAATATTTAAAAGTAAATCATTTAAAACTGAAATGTTTCAAAAAGAAAGTCTTGAATCGGTACAATTTCATAGTGGTAAATTCAAGCTTTAAACGTTAGAATTTATTATTATTCAATTAAAATTTTTAATTCTTAGTTGAAAGTATTAGATTTTTATGTATGAATAACAATCCATTCTTGACTTGAAACAACTTTAATAAAGATAGGTTAAGGTCTAATTTAAACAATGTTTAATTTTTAAAAATCGTTCAAACTTTAATATATCTGACTTGAAACTGCAAAAAATTATATATTCTTAAACATTTACAAATTTTTGGTTGTAATCTTCAATTTGTTAACGTTTAACATTTCTCTTTGGCTGAACATTCATTTATTTTACTGAAAATTAAATTATTCCAGTCAAAACTTTGACTATTTCGATGAAGTTTTTGTTTGGTTTAAAAATGAGTTTTCTTCTGCTTGGATCAAAATTATTGCCTTCGGTTGAACTTTTGTTTATAAATAAAAATATGAATATTCAGTTGTTACTTAAAAAATTGAAAATTGGTATTTTTTCGTTTAAAATGAATCTATTCCATTTAAATACTCATCATTTTAATTAAAAATTCATCACTTTTTTTGAAAATTGTTCGAAATGAAAATTTAAATATTTAATTTTCGGTTGACACTTAATTTTCTTTAGTAGAAAATTTATTTATTTTCTTAAAAAATCTTCTTTTTGGTAAAAAAATTAATCTTTCCTTGTTTGAAAATTTATCTTTTTGGTTGAAAATTCAAGTATTCCAATCAAAGATTCATTATTTGAATTGAAAATTAATTAATTTGGTTGAAAATTAACTTTTTAAACTGAAAAATTGACTTTTCCAGTTTTCATTAAAAGTTGATATTTTTAGTTGAAAGTTAAATTATTTGGTTAAAAATTTGTATTTTTTAGTTCAAAATTGAACTATTCGGTTAAAAATCGACCTTTTTTAGTTGAAAAATCAATTATTTGGTTGAAAATTTGCTGCACTTTCTTGAAAAATAGTCTTTTTGGTAGAAAATTAATTTTGTTCTTTAAAAAATTATCTTTTTGGTTGCAAATTCAATAATTCCAGTTAAATATTCTTCATTTTAGTCGAAAATTCATCTTTTTGGTTGAAAATAATATGACTTGGAAGAAAGTTCAACTCTCTTAATAAAAAGTTCATCCTTTTGGCTTAAAATTAAAATGTTGAAAAATATATGAATCTTCTTCAGTTGAAAATTGAACTATTTCTTTACAAATTCGTATATTTTGTTAAAATTCGATTTCTTAAGTAAAAATTAATCTTCATGGTTGAAAATTTAGGTTTTTAGTTGAAAATTCGAATATTTCAGTTAAAGACACTTTTTTGTTTAAAATTTAAAATTTGGTTGAAAATTGATTTGTAACTGAAATTTGAACTATTTAATTATTTGGTTGAAAAATGTTGTATTTTATTGAAAAATCGCTCTTTTGGCAAAAAAGGAATATTCTTTTTGAAGTTTAAACTAAAAAAAGATGAATTTCTGAACGAAAAGATTAATTTGCTACAAAAAAGACAAATTTTCAATAAAATTAAAAAAGAATTCTCAACCAAAATGTTGAATTTTTTGGCCAGAATGCAAAAGAAAACAATTTTATAATTTTTGAGAAAGTAGTTCAAGTTTAAATCCTAATTGTTCAAATTTTAATGAAAAAGATAAATTTTCAAACAAAAAGATTAATTTACTACAAAAAGACGAATTTTTAATCAAATTCAAAAATTCTCAACCAAAAAGTGGAGTTTTCTACTAAAAAAGAAGAACTTTGAAACAAAAAGACTAAATTACTACCAAAAAATTTAATAACATTCCAGATTGATCAATTAAAAAGTGGAAGTTTCAACTAAAAAAGATGAATTTCTAAACAAAATGATTAATTTACTACTAAAGAAGATAAAATTTTAACAAAATTCAAGAATTCGGATACAAAAAGTTGACTTTTCACCTAAAAATGAATAATTTTCAAAGAAAAAGATTAGATTACTACAAAAAAAAGAAATTTTAATAAAAGTTCAAAGTTCTTAATCAAAAAGTTGATGTTTCAACTAAAAAATGATTCTTAAGACAAAAAAATTAATTTACAATAAAAAAGACGCATTTTTAATGAAATTTAAGATTCTCAAACAAACAGTTGAATTTTCAACTAAAAATATAATTTTTAAATAAAATGATTAAATTTATGCTGAAAAAACGAGTTTTTTAAAAAGTTCAAGAATTCTCAATCAAGAAGTTGAATTTTTAACGAGAAAAGATAAAATTTTTAACAAAAAGAATAATTTTCTACCAAAAAGAATTATTTCTCCCAAAAAATACGAATTTTCAACTAAACTAGATCAATTTTCCATCAAGAACGTAGTTTTATTTTGATCAAAGTTAAATTTCAGTTATCTTTTTCGAAAAAAAAATTCAATCCGTTATGAATCTTCAACTAAATTGATGAACCTACAGCTGGAATGGATTTAATAAAATAAAAGAGTTTAGCTTGCAACAATGTACATACTTTTGATTTCATTCAAAAATATGAATTTTCCATTCAAATGATGAATTTAACTGAAATACTTCAATTTAAAAAAATATATATATTAAAACAAGAAGATTCCTTTTTTTGCCAAAAGAGCGATTTTTCAATAAAATACAACATTTTTCAACCAAATAATAAAATCGTTCAAATTTCAGTTACAAATTAATTTTCAACCAAATTGATGAAGTTTTAACGAAAATTGTATATCTTCGCCTGGAGTAGTTAAATTTCAAACAAAAAAAGTGTCTTTAACTGAAAAATTTGAATTTTCAACTAAAAACCTAAATTTTCAACCACGAAGGTTAATTTCTACTAAAAAATACGAATTTTAACAAAATATACGAATATTAACTAAATTTAATTTTAATATAACTAAAAAAGATCGGTTTACAGCCAAAAATAGAAAAGTAAACTTTCAGACAATAATATATTTTTATACATTTTAATTTTAAACCAAAAGGATGAATTTTTTATCAAGAGAGTTGAACTTTCATCCAAGTCATATTATTTTCAAACAAAAAGATGAATTTTCAACTAAAATGAAGAATATTTAACTGGAATAATTGAATTTGCAACCAAAAAGAATAATTTTTTTAACAACAAAATTAATTTTCTACCAAAAAGACGATTTTTCAACAACATTTAGCAAATTTCAACGAAGCAGATGAATTTTCAACTAAATAAATTAATTTTCTACTAAAGAAAATAAGTTGTCAACCTAAAATTGAATATTTATATTTTCAGTTCAAACAATCTTTAAAAAAGTCATGAATTTTTAACTAACATTTAACACTACAAAAAAAAGAAATTTTAATAACATTTCAAATTTCTTATTCAAAAAGTTCAAGTTTCAACTTAAAAGTGAATCTTTAAATAAAAAGATTGATTTACAATAAAAAAGACGCATTTTTAATGAAATTCAACTTTCTGAAACAAAAAGTTGAATTTTCTACTAAAAAAGATGGATTTTTAAAGAAAAAGATTAATTTTTTACCAAAAATATGAAATTTCAACAAAATTCAAAAATTCAAATACAAAAGTTGACTTTTCACCTAAAAAATAATCATTTTCAAAGAAAAAGATGAAATGACTGCAAAAAAAAGAAAATTCTTTCAACAAAAAGAAGAAGTTAAACAAAATGATGAAGTTGCTACCAAAAACATTTATCATCTGGAGACCTACTAAAAACGTTACCATATGTACTTTTAGAAAAAAATTCTCTAACGTGTAAAGTAACTTTTAGTTGGCAACCCCCCCC
>JAAAKG020189796.1:0-50873 GCA_010014905.2 Druon quercuslanigerum
AAATTAACTATGTGTAATAATTTTAATTTATTTAAATTTGATATTAATTAAAATTATATAATTAAAATTATATAATTAAAACTTTTGTAAACATTTGTCATCATCATATAATATTTACAAATGAAAGTTATTGTTTATAAAAGAAATCCTTAATACGGAAACGAAAATATTTATGGTTATGGTTTTCACTAGAAATTATCAACTTTTAGGCAAAAATGGAAAAGTTACAATTTCAGTTAAGAAAATTACTTTTCAAGCAAATAAAAATCTAATTATCAACAATATAATAAAATTTTCAACCACTAAAATAAATTTTTTAATAAATTAGTACATAATCCAAACGACTAATTGAATTTTTTTTAAAGAAATACGAGTTTTTATCAAAATAGTATACAATTATAATAACAACCAAAAATGAAATAGTGAAATTTTAAAAAAAAAAACACTAAGCCACGGAAGTTTCAATAAAAAGGCCTGGGTTCGTTTCCCAGCAGAGTTAAGGAGACTTTTTTTATAGAGAAATTCAAATAACATCCCTGAAAACATTATAAAGGTAATTACATAGGATAATTTCAATTCACAAATAATTCTATCAACCGCCCTTTCCTATGTTTCAACTTTGTTTTCTTGAAATAAATTTTGTTGTTAATAAAATGCCTCTTTTTAAAATTTTAAAGGAGAGACTATTATTTCTTATAAGCATACATAATATACTTCTTTCTCTCACATATTAAATCGGGATGAGAGGTGGAGGTCGAGCAATATTCTGGCATATTGTGGACAGTATGTCTGTCTCATAGTCTTTTATAGAAAGCTGCTTGGTGTGCATCCATACGTGTTTGAATGCCCACTAACTTGGCAATCTCACATGCATATATTGCCTTACACTCGCATATGCAGCGAATCCCTGACACGTAGATGTGTATGCATTCACGAGCAAGGAGCAAAAGGCAAAAGTATTCTTGACCCTTTTCTCTACTCCCAGAGGATTCACTGTGAAGTTGAGGCAGGGCTTCTTATGGTAGTGGCCAACAATTTCATATACTGCTGCCAGATACTACACATACACAGAAAAATAAAGAAAAGAGAAACACATTTGGTGGAAAATGAGAAAAGAACTGGAACATACGTGCAAGGAGAACGAAATGAAAGCATAATCTATGTTCTAAGCTGTAAAACCAGAAACTTTAAATACAATATTTTTCAAACCAGTATTATTTGTTTACTTAAAACACGGTGAGCAACATTTTTGTCAAAAATTGGTTATTTGCATACAAAATTCTGAAATATTTAAATATCCATTGAGGTAAAAAATTCTTTCGATTCCTACCTTACCGACGTCGAGAAGATTCTATAACTGTAGTGGTTCGTGTCAGTGCTAAGCTTCTAGAACATTCTTGGTGGCGTCATAGAATAATCTTGCGCCATTGTGCAAGATACATTCAGTCAAACAACTTCAAGATTATTTCTTATCTTACTTGAGCATTTCGCGTAAATGTTTTCAAGGTTATATTTTGCTTTTGGCTAGCATTTTTAACTAGATCGTACAGTTATGAGAAAAATAAAGATGCTTTATTGCTTCCTTATAGATAATATACTTGAATAAAAAGTCATTTATTTATTAGATGTGCAATATGTGCAGATGGAATTTATTTAATGCGCAAAAGATCGATTTCTTTATATAGTTATAAATAAAACAAGGACAACTTCAGAATATAATTTTTTGCAGTTTTAAATGTAATGCGTCTTTGGAAATAGCCTTAAAGTTGCTTACGAGCAAAATTATTCTCAGAAATTGCGCAGTATAATTTCTTGACGTAACAAAAAATATGCTAGAAACTTAGAATGGACTCGAACCAATACAGCTGTACAATGTCGGTAAGATAGATTTCACCTCTTGGTTTTAAAGTTCTAGAAGTTTCCTATACTGCAGAAGAATGTTTTCCATAAATTATTTATTCACTAAATAAATAAAGGCAGGATTTTTTCTTTAAATTTTTTATCTAGAAGGAAGCAATAAATAAAATTTAGATATCAAAAAAATAGAATGTGATACATAGCTCTTCATATCCAATTTCATCTGCACCTTTTGCGCATCAAATAAATAAGGACAGGAATTTTAAATTTAATAAGTTATATCTACAAAGAAGCAGTAAATCATTCTTGTTTGTCTCATAGCTATATAACGCAGTAAAAAATGCTAAGACAAATAAAAAAAAATGAACCTTGAAAATATTTACGCGAAATGCGGATGTTTTTATTTTATTTTCAAACTAAAAATTGAATTTCTTATCACAAGCAACAACCAGCTTGCGTCTATTTTGGGTAAATATGAGTTTGAGATTGTTTACAATCTTATCCAATTTCTCGAACCAGGATTGTTTACAATCTTATCCAATTTCTCGAACCAGGATAACTTTATTTATTCAAACTTTTTTGACTTTGGTTCATCAACATTTAGACTCAGCAGAGGACTTTTTTTATCTTGAAATAAAAATTTCGATTTTATAGAATTTTTTAAATTATTATTTAGGTTATTATCCAATTCGACACTGCAACCCCATAGTTCTGGAAATTTGTCACGTGTTCCTTTTGTCAAAGCTTCTAAAAGCTGACCATTTTCAATCGTTTAAATCATTAGTAATTGCTTAATTAATATTTTTAATTTTTAATTTGCATAAAATCTTTTATAAATATAATAAAGACATTAAAAAAATGTATAATTTTAAATTTATTATTCTCAGATCTGGTAGTCCAATTTCCTTGAATAGGATTCGATAAAATTAATCAAGATTGAAGTGAATCATTTGATTATTCTTGAATACCATAAAATATTGCATACCATTTTAAATCTATTGAAATTCCTTGAAATTTTTAAAGATCTCTAAAATGCTATAGAATCTTTCAAGCTACCCTAAAAAATGTTATATCCTATGAAATCGCATTAGATTACTGAAGTCAGTTGCAACTTTTTCTAAATCAATTTAAATATCGTAAAATATTTAAAAATATGTTAAAATTCTTTGAAATTTTCTTGAACTTCCAAAAATTATTTAGTATTTCTAAAAAAAAATCTTGAACGTCCTTCGAAATCACTTTACATGATAAAAATATATTTAAATAAATTCAAGATATTATAAGTTTTCCTACAATCTCTTCAAATGCCAAACAATTTTATCAGCACTAAAACTTTATTGGAATTAAAAAAAAACTGGAACGTTTCAAATCCTGAGAAATTCCTTCAAACTTTTTAAAGCTCTTGAAAATTGCTTACCATTTTTTTAAATGCTCTGAAATCCGTGAAGTCTCATTAAATTAAAAACTAGTATTTCAAAAAATGACTTTAGTAATTTTAAATCGGTTAACATCTTTTTGAATCTTGCGATCTTTTGAATTCTTCAGAAAATTCTGAAATTCTTTGATATTTTTAGATCTAATGAAAATCCGTTGGAATTCTTTAAAATAATTTAAAATCCTTAAAATTTCTTTCCTTCAACTAGTCCAATAAAATTGAAAAGTCTTCGGAATATTTTTGATTTCCCTGAATTAAAATTTTTTTCAAAATGTCTTGAAATCCCTTTCATTTTTTTTAACAATTGAAAATTTCGGGTATTAGAAAAAATCAAATCATTTGAAGTTTTTTCAAACTTTGTAAAGCTCTTGGAACTTTTGAGATTTTTTTCAGTATCCTCGATCTACGGCCGCCCTACGCTAGTTTATAATATTTAATTTGGTTTAAAATATTAAATCTTTCATTCTAAAATATATAATTTTATTTAGTGTGTGTGTGTGGATGGGTGGGTGGGTTGGTTAGGTGGGTGTGTATTTCTTTCTCATTCACTCTTGTTGTTCCGTTCATCTCTTTTTATGTCTCATTCTCTCTAGAGTGTTCTCAGGGGATCTTCCATTTATCCCCAGTGCTACTTACTACCATTATAGTGAATTGATGTTTGAAACGACGAATCTGTGGAAGGGCCATTTCCTCCTTATTTTCTTTGTGTAACTTATTTCTCAGACCATAGCAGAATTTTAAAAATATAAATATAATTTCAACAAAATTAGGCAAAGTAGGAACCGTCGACTAAATCTTTCAAATCTACACCTCCTATACTTTCAGTTTCTTACCTCCCTCCCTCCTTTCTTCTACTTTCTCTACCCTCCCATAATTCCCCTATCTCGCTTTCTTACTTGTCCCAGCTCTACTGTCACTCTTTTTACTTTCCTTACTTTCCCTTCTTACCCCTTACTTTCCTTACCATACTTCCTCTCCCTTCATTCTCCTCTCCTACTTGTCCTTCCTTTCCTACTGATCCTCTATTCACTTCCCCTACTTCCTGACTCACACTTCCTCTACTTCTCCTTCCCTATCCTTACCTCTCCTCCTATACTTCCCTTCTCCTAAGTCTCCTCTCCTACTTACCTTTTACTCCCCTTCATCGTCCGCGAATTCCCCTGCAATCCAAACCCTTACTTTCCGTCCCTTCAGCCTTTCCTCACTTTTTCTTCCTTCCTTATCCTTCAGCTTCTCTCCAATCCCTTACTTCTTCATCTCACACTTCTTTACTTCCACAACATCTCCCACCTCTACTTTACCGATACTCACTTTCCCTACTTCTCCACACCACAGCTTCCATTCCTTCCCCTCATTCCACTCTCCTACTCACCCTGCCTCCTCTAATCACCATCTCTTCGCATTACCTCTCTTCCACATCCTATCATAACGAGTATTTTTTCGATATTTGTTTATCCATTCGATATTTTACTAATATTTATCTATTTTTTTAAGAAATG
Organism: Druon quercuslanigerum; assembly: GCA_010014905.2. Classification (NCBI taxonomy): domain Eukaryota; kingdom Metazoa; phylum Arthropoda; class Insecta; order Hymenoptera; family Cynipidae; genus Druon; species Druon quercuslanigerum. The sequence continues at coordinate 4,792 of JAAAKG020189796.1, forward strand.
GTAATTGCTTATTGAATTTCGCAGTTAAAAAATGATAAATTTGATGTTCAGATGCAGGTCGTAAAAGTACACATGGGACCAATTACTCTTGTAAAAATTAAAATTATTGTTATTTATTTTGCAATTTAAAATTTGTTTTAGAAAATAGATTAACTATCTAAATTTTTTTTTAATTCACAAAATATATAAAATTTTATGATTTCTCACGCCGAAAATTTTATATAAAAAATAAGATTACACCTTCTTGGTGAAAAAAATCATTTACACAATTAAAATTTTCTTTGCAAGATAATGAATCCTAGTAAAATATCGAATAACCAAATAGCAAAAAAATGACGCTTCTCCAGCGTATTCAGCTAACAAGTTGAATAGAACTCATTAAAATTGTATAACCAATTATATAAAATAAAAATAAATAAAATAATATATAAATTATTTAAAATACGTTTTATTATAAAATGATTTTAAAACATGTTCAATTTGACAAATGTCAAAATGTTTTAATTTCTCACAAAGAATATTTTGTTATGTCCATCATTATTGGATGATCTTTTAAGATGAATAAAAGTGCTTTATGACGGTAACGATGAAAACTTATTATGTATTTGTATTCATTGAGGTATTTCCAATTAATGTATTATTTTTTTCTTTGACCTTAGCTATACATTTTCACCCCTTATTCCCACATTTTTGAGAGTAATGGGAAGGGAAATATGTGAAGTAATGGGAGGGGGAGGATAAGGATAAGTAGGAAAGTCAGAGGGAGTAAGTGATTCGAAAGTAGAAAAAGTGATGTCAGATGTGGAAATAGAAGTATGTGATGTGAAGGGAAGTGGGAGGGAGTGATGGCAGGTGTGGTAAACTAGTTAGATAAAGTCTGGAATATATGGAGCGAAAGTAGCGGAAATGAAGGAGAGGAAATAACAGATAGTGCGGGTAGAGAAAGTAGGGGCAATGAAATTAAGAAGAGCAGGCATGGTGATGGGATGGGTATAGGGAAGTGCTGTAAATAAAGAATGAGGAAATAGACAAATGGAGTGAGAGATGAGGAATGTAGGTAGGAGAAGTATTGAAAAAGGTGTGAGTAGTAGGAGGTGTGGCAAGGGAAGTACTGGGGCGTCAAATATGAAAAGTGCCGAAGGAAGTGATAAGAGGCGAAGTATGAGAATAAAGTGGACGGAAAATATAATAGGGGAGGTGAAAATAAAATAAAGAAAGTGAGGAGTGAGGAGAGGAATTTAGGGAAAGTTAGGGAGAGGAAAAGAAGGATTACGAAAGGAAGGGTTACGAAAGGAAGTGTTAGGAAAGGAAGGGTTAAGAAAGGAAGTGTTAGGAAATTATTAGTTAGGAAAGGAGGGTGAGGAGCTGTAGAAGGCAAAGTAAGGGAATCAAAAAGTGTAGAAAGTAACAAGGGAAATCAGAAATGAAAAGTAAGGGAAGTGAGTGGAGGGGAATTATTGTAGTGTCTTGTTTGAATGACCAGATGGACAAAAATGTTCAAAATTAAATTCTTATGATGTACGCGATAAGAATAAAAATACTATAAATTAATTATTTGCGATTTGCAATATGCGATATCAATTTGTCTCGCAGAATTGATCGATCACTTCGTACATTCAATCAACGTCTATTGAAATTTACCTCGCACCCATTGAATTGTGGAAAGTGTATATTTCCATAGATTGGTCATAAACGCGCCAATATCAGTGCATTTAATGCTTTGGAGGCTAGTGGATTAACTGACTGTATTATACGTCCTCGATGAATGCTTGATAGCAAGGGATTTGCAGTTTGCAACGGGATGAGATGGAATGGGAGAGAACGATCCCGAAACCGATATCGAGTATTATTCCAGAATGTTCACTTTGCGGAGGCTGTTTACGCGACCTGCATCACCTATCGACAGATATACGTGTACGATTGAAAATCCTCAGAACAGAAATAAGATTGGCTGCTTCCGGCAATCCCGTCCGAACGTGATTGGTTCCAATCGATAATTCGGAAAAATTTCAGTGTAATAAAAAAAATTGATAAAAAAAATTAATAATGTATAAGAAATAATAAATAAATAATATAATAAATCGCAATAATTACCAGGGAACATCGTTTAGGATAGACCAAAACTATAAGTGTTTTTGAAAAAGTCTCGGTCTTTATATTTTCACCACATTTTGGTACAGACTTTTTAAAATTATAGCTCAAAGCATAGACAATTCAAATTTTATTATTGTGCATTCTCTTTTGTTAAAGCTCCTTCGGCTTTAACGAATACATTATCATCATTTTTCTCGTCTCGTGCTTGGCACTTGATTTTGTCTGAAATTTGAACCAGACAATTGATATTAAAAAATTACACATTCTCTAAAAAAATTATTAATTATAAAATTGTAGCTCTTTTTTGTGCGAACAACTTTTTTCTAATTACTTTTTCCGTAACTTGTGTCGTTTGTGCAAGAATTTAATTTTTTTATTATTTTTAATGTTGTTTTTGATTAATAAAACAAAAACCACGCATCCTAACAAAAAAACCATTCATAACGAATTATTCGCTCTCGATCTTTTTTTTGTTGCATATTTTTTTGTAAATTCATCCTTTTTGTTATCTTGCATAGTTTAAAGCCAAAATAAAATTTTTTATTTGTCATTATTTTTTTTAAGATCAAAATTTGTTCCTGTGACCTTGAACAGTCCCAAAATGATTACAACTATTAATTAATTTCGTTGAAAAATCATAACAATGTTTATAATTTCTGTAAAAAAAACAAGAATATTATTTATAAATTTGTTTTATTGTGATTTAATAGTAACGAAAATAAAGAAGGCGAAAGAAATAAAATAGAGAAGCAAGAGCATTTGGTTGGTTACCTTCTCATTTTTTCCCCTCTTTTTTTATTTTTGAACCGAAATTTTTTTCTTTTTTAAGAATTTGTTAAAAAATTACAATAGGAACATTGTATGTTATTTATCCCAATTGAGCCATTGGATTCTTGTTTTTTCAGGAATTCTATACATGAACTTGATTATTAGATGATAAATAGAATTTTAAATTAAATTTAATCTAATTTCAATTTTGTACATTTAAAAAATCATATTTTCGAAGTGAAAATTTAACTGTTTGGTCGAAAATTCAAATTTTGTTGTTGTTGCAAATTCATATTTTCAGGACGAAAATTTAACTGTTGCCTAACAATTTAGCTATTACTTTTTAATTAAAAAGTGATATTTTTTTAATTCAAATTGACCTATTTGTTTGAAAATTCTTTTTTTTTGTGAAAAAATAATCTTCTTGATTCAAAATTGAATCAGTTTAAAATTATTCTGTTAGGGTTAAAAATTAAACTGTCTTGTTGAAAATGCAACTTTGTTATTAAATGTTAAGCTTTTTGCAAAAATTTTTTTTTTACATTTTATGATTCTAAAAGTTGGTAAAAAATTTCTGTTTTTGGGTAAAGATTGAATTGCATTGTCAAAAACTCCCTTTTTTAATATAAAAACTAGTTTTTATTACTGAAAATTTGTCGAAAAATGAATATTATTATTGAAATTTCATGTCTTTGCATTACAAATTTAACACTTTTGTGAATAAAATTCGTCCTTTTGTCTTTAAAATTCAACAATTTGATAGAAAATTAAACTTTGTGGTAGAAAATTAAAAAATCAAATTTTTCGAAGAAAAATTACACATTCTATTTTTATTCAAAATTTAATTTAATACTTTCCTTAACTATAAGATTACAATTTTATCTTTTTTTTTTATATTTCTTTTTCGGCAGAAAAATAATTTTCATTGTTGAAAATACAACTATTTTGGTAAAAATTTACATAAATATTGTTGAGAATTCGTCTTATTTTAGTAGAAAATTAATCTGCTTAGTAGTAAATTTATTATCTGTTTGGTTGAAAATTTAATTATTTGAAAAAAAGTTCATCCATTTTGTAGAAAACTGGTATTTTAGATTTGAAATTCTACTGTTTGTTTAAAAATCGATATATTACGAATGCTAAATAAATAATTTTTTTTTATAATTTTGAGATGGCTTGGCCCCCAGGATCTGAAGGAAACAATTATTTGTTTTACAAAATAAAAATTACAAATAAGTACCTATTTTTTATTTTTTTTATTTTTGATCGCTTACATACAAGATCAGATTAGATTTTAGGTATTTTAAATACGTGAAAAAGAAAGATAAAATTTTAAAGACAAAATTTGGCCTTTTACAATTTAAAATATTTTTATTTTCTTCGAAACATTTAGAAATACTAAATTTCTGAATATCTTTTAAACTCTCAAACAATTTTCTCAAAACTTTTACCTTTCTTTTGAAAGGTTTTGAAGCCAATAAAAAAATTCTACATTTCTTTATCAAATTCATAAAAAATCAATGCATTAATTAGATTTTTTAAATTATTTTTAAATATTAGATTATTTATTAATAACTTTTTGAATGACTTTAACTTTTCCTAACAATAAAAAAATTTGATTTGATTCTTTTTAATTACTTTTAAATCTCCAAGATTCATCTTCGATAATGCTGCAAATCTTTTAAAATGTTTTGAAATTTTTATAAGTGTTCTCTTAAAATCTATTTGATTTAAATAAGAAATAATTTTTGATTTTTCTAGAATTTTTAAGACATTTTTTTATTGTCTGGAAAGCTTTCAAAATTTTCTCCTCTCACTAATTTTACAAACTAATCAATCTAAAGAAGGTCACAATTTTATGTTATCATTATATTATTTTCCAGATTAAAAAATTCTGTTTAAAACAAAAGTAACGCAGACAATTCAGAATAAAATCTCTACTTCAATTTCGCAAACGGTGTACAGCAAAGTTTCTCGCTATACGAATCGCCAGGTGTTGAAACACTGCAAGCGATACAGATTATGAAACTTGCAGGAAAATTCGAGCCACAAGGGGAAAACTTTTGTCTCTTCTCTAACTCGTATTGACTGAAACTTTGCGCATCGCAAAACCAAGCTGACAATTTGGGTTAAATGACATTTTCCCTATTTACAAAATGTCAACTTGATGTTGCCAGATACTTGTGGGCTATTATTCTAAACTAAGGGAAATGCATAAATTGCTTAATTTTGAACCACGAACCAAAAGAGATGAATTTTTAAATAAAAAAGATAAATTTTAATCTAAATAAACTTATTTTATAATAGAAAAAAGAACCCTCGACAGAATAAATGAATTTTTAAACAAACATTTGAATTTTTAACAGGAAAGTTTAGTCATTCTACAAATAGAAAATGAATTTGCCACAAAAGGCATAAATTGTTGATTAAATTGTTGAATTTTTTATTTTCGGCAAAATATTTGAAGTTTTTAACACAAAAATATTAATTTTAGGCCAAAACTAAAAGTTAATTTCTTATTTAATAAATAAATTTTCAATATCAGGCAAGCGAATTTGTTGCAAAAAGTTGAGCTTTCTACCAAATAGGTTAATTTTCAAGTGGAAAATAATAATGTTCTCTACAACATTTGAGTATTCAAAAAAAAGTTCGTTTTTAACCAAGCAGATGAATGTTAAAGTACATAGTTAAATTTTTTGTTAAAAAAAATTACATTGAACTAAAAAATTAATTTTCAACAAAGTAGTTCAAATTTTAATCAAAGAGATAAATTGTTACATCGAATATAAACCTTTAATAAAAAAATTGTTTTTGCATCAAAAAACACGAATTTATAAGAAAATACATAATTTTTTTAACCAAATAGATAATTTTTCGACAAAAATGGAATAGTTCAATATTCAGCGAAAGAAATTAATTTTGAACCAAAAATCGATTTTTCAACAAATTAATTCAATTTTTAAACCGTAAAGTTTAGTCTTCTGCAAATATAAAATGAATTTGCCACAAAAGGAATAAATTGTTGATTAAATTGTTGAATTTTTTATTTTCGGCAAAATATTTGAAGTTTTTAACAAAAAAAAAAATAAATGTTCAATATCAGTAAGCCAATTTTCTGCAAACAAGTTGTGCTTCCTACAAAATACTTAAATTTTCAAGCGGAAAATAATAATTTTCTCTACAACATTTGAGTATTAAGAAAAAAGTTTATTTTCAAACAAGCAGTTGAATTTTTAACCACATAGTTAATTTTTTTTTTAAAAAAATTACATTGAACTAAAAAATTAATTTTCAACAAAGTAGTTGAAATTGAAACCGGAGAGATGAACTGTTAAACAGAATATTTCACCAAAAAAGGCGAATTTATAAGAAAAGACATCCTTTTTTAATCAAATAGATAAATTTTCGACTAAAAATGGAATAGTTCAATATTCAGTCAAAGAAAAAATCGATTTTTCAACAAATTAGTTCCATTTTTAAAGAAAAAGATGAATTTTCGACTAAAATTATGAATTATTAACCAAGAAATGTGTTTTAAGGAAAAAATAAAATATTTGTCCAAATTTTTCCAAATAGATACATTTTTAAACGATTAGTTGAATTTTTTACCAAAGAAATTAATTTCAATTTTTAATCAAATACTTAAATTTAAAAAAATTATATCAATAAAAAAAACTAATTTTTAACAAATTAATTTAATTTTCAACCGAAAAAAAAATTATTAAACCAAATGGTGAATCTTTGGCCAAAAAAAGTATTTCCCACCAAAATAGATGAATCTATAGGAAAATAGATAAATTTTTAACCGAATAGATACATTTTTTACCATAAAAGTCGAATTTTTATCAACATACATAAATTTTTAACAAAAAAGTTAAATTTTCTACTAAAAAATATAATTTTTCAACTAAAAACCGAATAGTTCATTATTCCGCTAACGAAATAAATTTTTAGCTGAAAAACGATTTTTTAACAAATTATTTCAATTCTTATCCAGACAGATTAATTTTCTACTAAAATTATGAATCTTTAAACAAAGATTAAGGTTTTAGAAATAATAGTTCAATTTTGAAATTTTAATTTCGAACCGAAAATACATTTTTTCTTTAGAAACAGGTCCACTAAGCTGACACATCCACAATCGAATGATCGGATTCTTTATAGCTCTGAATTTTGGGCTTTTTCGGATCAGCTATTAAAAATTTTGGGCTCCTATACATTTAAAAAAAATCGATTTTCTTTGAAGGTTTAAGTTGCTAAAATCACAAAATAATACAAATTTAATTCCACCAGAAGTTTGGGCTCTTTTTGGACTCTTGAATTCCCAAGCCTTAACATAAAAATTAACCCCGTTGTCAAAAAATAATGAAAGTTGTTATTTTCGAGGAGCCCTTTCCCCCCCCCCCCAAAAAAAAGTCAGCATTAAATTTGAAAAAAATTAAAAAAATTTTAAGGAGCTTTATTTTGGAATTTAAGGTTTATATTGGGAAAGTGGATTTTAGGAACAAGATTTACTAGGTTGATATAAACTTGCACTACCACAAGAATTTTTAATTTTTAAAAAAGTAAAAAAAGGAAAAATATTCCCTAAGAACCTTACTTTCTCCCTCGTCCATAAATTTCTCCTCATATTTACACACTCAACTCCCCGTTATAATGCCGAAACTCATTCTTCCTGTCTCGCTACTGATATAGTTAGGCGTATTTCTTGCCAACTCTAGTGTCCACTTGTGCCTCATCGCCACATTTGCCCTTCTCACTCTCTCTCTTTTATGACAATCCACTTCACCTTTCCTTTGAAACAAAAAGCCTAGGTACAAAAACTCTTTCACGTCGTTTACCACCTTTCCCTTCATCTTTCACTTCCCTCCTATCTCCTTTCCTCCACACCAAAATTTTAAACTTTTCCGCATTTAACTTAAACCTATCCTCATCCAGGTATCTTCTCAACCCTTTCATCATCTTCTTTATAGCCTTCTCGCTCTTTGCTAACAGCATTATGTCATCTGCATATGGAAGTGATCATATCCTGACCCCTCCTACCATGACTGCTCCTACCACACAGGCCAATAGCTTACTTTCCATATCCGCGATTAACATTAAAAAAAGCTTTGGGCTAAGTGGACACCCTCTATCCTGTCACCCTATCTTTTGTCTCTACATTTATCTCCCTTACCCTCTGGACCAGGCCTCTATCCGTTCCTCTCTCTTCCATTGCCTCCCACAACCTCCCCGAGCTACATAAGAGAACGCATCTTTTACATCTATAAGAAACGCGTACACTTTTGCACCCTTCTTTGCTAATTCCTTATCCACCACGTGCTGAAAGACGTAAATATTGTCCATACTGCTCATTTCCTCTCTGAAGCCCGCCTGCGTCTACAGAAATATCCCTATCCCCTCGACATCCCTCCGCAACCTATCTGCCAATACCATCGCGTATACTGTGTACGCGATATTCATTAACGTATTTCTTTTATAATTTTCTTGCCTCTCTTTATCCCCTTTTGTATATAGTGGTCCACCCTCCATACTCTTTTTAGGGTGAGAGAGCGAGGAATAAAGCGTCTGGCACAAGTGAAGGGGAGGATCTCTTCAAGAGGAAGAGAGACAGCGAAATGAGTACAGAGAAAAGCGCGATAGAGAGCCCGTTAAAAAAACGTAAGGAAACGTAGGCGAGGTGCCCTAAAAATGGACGGGAAATCGGAGAGCGAGACTCAAGGGTGTTGATAAGAGAGACCAGGAGGTTGAGAGAAAAAGTAAGGGGAGCTATTGAGCAGATGGAAAATATAAAGGAGGACCTCAGGGTAAGAGATCAGAAATGGGAAAAGGAGCAAAGAGAGCTGAGGAACAATGTAGGAGGATAAGAAAGGAAGGTGGTGTCGGTAAGGAAGAAAAAAGAGGTTAAAATTAAGTAGATGGAAGAAGAGATAGAGTGTGGAAGAAAACGGCGGAAAAAGGCTTGAGGAGGTGGAGAGTAGATCGGAAATAGAATTAGATGACAGGGGATAGGGCAAGAAGAAAGGTATTTGAGAGAGGTTAGAGAATATGATAGAAGAGAAAGAAGAAAACAACGGAAGAAGGCTTGAGGAGGTGGAGAGTAGATCGGAAATAGAATTAGATGACAGGGGATAGGGCAAGAAGAAAGGTATTTGAGAGAGGGTAGAGAATATGATAGAAGAGAAAGTTGGAGGGCGTAGGAATGAAAAGGAGAAGACAGCAGATAGGGAATGGATAAGGGCAATGGAGTTGGCAATAGAGATAAACGAGAAGGCAGACAAGAGAAATAATATTTGATAAAAGGATTACAGCTACAGAGCGGGGAATAATGGGAGGGTGTGCAATCGCTGCTACAGAGCAGATGGTAGTTAATCGCAAGATAGGGAAATTAAGGCTGGAGGGGAGAATGAAGAACGAAGTGGCGGTTGTCGAATTGGAGAGCTGGGAAGAAAATTTGGGGGTAATGCGAAACACAAAAATAGGAGAAAAATAAGGTTTTCATCAAGCATGATTTGGCGAGGAAGTAAAGGGATGTGCAAAAAATTACAGGGTCAAGAGACAGAGGAGTGAAGAGAGAGCGGCGAAGGCAGAGTATCATAAAATAAAAGCAGATGAGAAAATAAGGGTATTGGAAGAAAAGAAAGCGGCGTTGTAGGAAGTGCAGGAAAATCTGTTTCGTAGGCAGTAGTAGGTAGTCGTAAAACAGGGTGGAGGAGTAGTAAAGATGCTGTACTGGATCGTAGCAGGAATATAGAAGAAAGATGAGGATGTTTGGACGTATATCAAGGAATTTGATGTGGGTCGAGTAAAACAAAAGTTGCTAAGGGGGTATAGGTGGAGGCACCAGCAGACGGTTAGAGTAAAGAGGAAAGGAAGGACTATCGGGGGGATTATAACAGGGGATAGGGATGGGTTAGATCTCTATCATGTATACAGAGAGGGGGAGGACGTGAAAATGAGGGCAGTCAAGATAACGGGGTTAACGAGCAAGTTTGCGAATATGTAAAATATGGATGGGATGGATAGAATTAAAGATATGATAAAAGACTTACTAGGAGAGAGATAGGAGGGTCTGGCGTTACTTGTAGGGGGGGGGGGGGCTTTAATACGAGAATTAGGTGGCAAAAGGGCCTTCACAGAGAAAGGGAGAGCTTGGAAAGGAGATTCTAAGAGACTAGATCGGAGTATCGGTGATAAACTATGTGATCATGAATATACAAGGATAGAAGGAGCTAAAAAAATTTGCAGTGGAAGGGAGGGTGGAATCAGATTGTCAGACATAAAGTTTGTGGAAAAAGCGGGAAGGTGGCGGATGGCAAGGTGGGGAAAAATGATCATTAGAGGAAATGGTGACATGCACTAGGGAAGCGGTTAAGAAGTATCAGGAGCAGTTAGAAAAGGTAAGCTTTAAGACGGAGTCAGTGGAGGAGATATGGGAGGATCTCACAGAGAAAGTAAAAGGTAAAAAGGAAATACAGGAGGTGAAAAAAAGTAACTGTGGAAAGAAAGGAGTACGTAGAAATGAGACAGGAGTTTAGTTTCATATGTAAAAAGAAAGAACAGGAAAAAAAGAAAGATCTGAGAGAGGAGTTGAGAAGTGTTAAGATAGAAGAATCGTGTAGAAGATAATAATTCATAGGCTTATGAAACGTAAGGTTGAGATGAGAGAATTACAAAAAGGAAAGTGGTTAATGGAGAGGAGATAAAGGACGAGGAGATAGAGAAGCAGATAAGAAAGTTGAAAAGGTGTAAAGCAGCAGGGCGGGGGGGGGGGGTATAGGACAAAGCGTGGCTGTTTGGCATACAAAAGAATCAGTACACAGATATTTCTGTCAGAACTTGTAAATTGTATTTTCGCCAGCTTTCTGTTGAATGCTTCGTTAGTTTAGGATAGTTTAAGTTTGCTTAAAATAAAAAGAACCTACATATGGGTCGAGGCAGGAAAAGAAATAGGTGTGAAGAAAATCGTTGGATTTCAAAACTTTGTACAAATTATTCGAAAAATCTTACTTAGAAAAAACCGGGCATAAATTAACAATAAATACAACTACCTTTTTTAAATATTTCAACCATAATGTCGACTTTACTTTCAAACTTCCTCGAACTGATGTATGGAATACTTGCTATAAAAGTAAGACAGAAGAAGAAATTACTCTCTCAAAATACTAGTCTTTGTTGCGAATATGACGCTTACCTAAATTATAGGTATCCTAACAATTTTACAAACGGTTTAATTATTGTGCACATACACAGCACGGGCACAAGGAGTTTATAAAGTAAAATTTAGCTTCATAACTCTATTTTCAGATGGATGCCCCAGACAAAATAAAAATTATACTGTATTTAATTTTTTGCTTCTATTTTCTATTCATTTCTAAATTTGAACTTAACTTATTTTTCCAGATCGTGGACACTCTTATTGCGAATTTGATAGGGATTTTGGCACATATTCGCAGAAACAAAAAAATTTAGAGCGCATTGAAACGCCGGATAAATATATGTAATTGATTCTCTATTTACGCTTTTGCAGGATTGTACAAAAAGTTTCAAGGGCAAAATCTGCAAACCGAAAAATTTTTAAAGTAGTAAAGCTTTTGTTTTAAATTTTTTCTTTGACGGAAAAGAAGACGTTCATGATAATTATAAATTGGAGAAGGAAACTACTTTTTTGTTTACTACTACTCTTAAACTAACAGATCTTCAAAGAAGTTATCCACCTCAAATTGGACTTAAATCGGCTAAAATAAAAGATGTGAAAATTTTCTTTAATAGTATTTATATATTATATTATATTATATTATGTTATTTAATAGTATTTATATTTAATATATACAGGGTGTCTAAAAAGTCCCGGGACAGTTAGATATTTCCTTCCGTAAAATATTTTTCATAAAAGCGAAGGTTATTCCTCAAGTAAATTTCAGCGAGGAATTCAATGGTGACCTTAATTTTGAACTTGTAGTTGATCTTCATGGCTTTTTGAAAATTAAATTTGTTTTTAAAATGGCAATCCCATTTTTTGACATTTGCAATCAACAGAACGGAAAATTCTACTTTTAGGTACGCACCCAAGTCATAGGTCAAGTGTAACTTTCAAGGTCAGTTAGAGGTTATTTGAAATAACCGAATTTTTCCAAGAGGTCAGTGTAATTGCTCAAGTAAATTTCAACGAGAAATTAAATGGTGACCTTCATTTTACCTTCATGCCTTTTTGCAGGTCAACTTTGTCTTTTTTAATAGAAAGCCCCTTTTTTACATCTGAAATCGATAGAGCGAAAAATTCTACGTTCAGGTACGTACCCAAGTCATATTTCAATTGTAACGTTCAAGGTCAGTTACTGGTTATTTGAAATTAACAAAGGTTTCCGAGAGGTCAGTGCAATTCCTAAATAGAAATGGATGGGATGAGGAGTGTAAAGAGAAAAAGAAGGAGGTCAGAAATGAATTAGGAAAGTAGGGAAAAGAAAAAAGTAATGGGGAAGAATATAGGAGAAAAAAGAAAGAGTATTCTGAGTTGCGTGATCAAAACAAAGAGGAAGAGAATGAAAGCTTTGAGGAAGAGGGAGAGAAGGCTAGGACGGAAGAAGAGGTATGGAAGGTAGGCAATAGAGAAAGAAGAAGAAAAAGAATAAACCCAGATATTGAAATGGTAGAATGGAAAAAATATTTTTTGGATTTGCTACGAGGAGCAGAGACAAAATTTAGGAAGGAAGGATAATTAGGTAGAGAAAGAGATGAGGAAGAGGATATAACAAGGGAAGAAATAGTCAAGGTATTAGGAATATTGAAGAATGAAAAGGCATCAGGCATATATGAGGTTCCAAATAAAGTATGGAAATATGGAGGGACAGAACTAGAGGAATGGGCATGGATAATGTGTAATTGAGTATGGAGAGGAGAAGGGTGGCCAGAGTTATGGAAAGAAGAAGTAGTGATACCAATAGTAAAGAAAGGCAAAGGAGAAAGGGTTAAAGATTATGGGGGTGTGACTCTGATGCCAACACTGTGTAAAGTATATGTAACTGTTTTGTCGTAGAGATTGAAGAAAGAAGTTGAGGAAAAAAGATAGAGCCACCGAATCAGACAGGGTATAGAAAAGAAATGGGGGTAATGGTCAACATATATGTTCTGAACTATCTAATAAATAAAAGGAGTAAAAGGGAAAAAGAAGCAATGATAGTAATGTTCCTGGACTTAAAGGCTGCGTTTGACTCATTAGACCGAGGCGAGATAGAAAAAGTTATGGTGAAAAAGGGGATAAGAGAGGGATTAATAAAGAGAGTGTCGGAAATTTTTAGAGAGACAAAAAGTAGGTTAGTAAGAGTAAGTTTCTGGTTAGTAAGAGGAGTGAGACAAGGATGACCTCTAAGTCCGCTTTTATTTAATATATTAATATCAGACTTGAAAGAAGAAATGAGGAGAAAAGGTTGGGGAGGAGTTAGAGTAGGGAAGGAAAAGATATATACACTGCTATACGCAGTCGATATAGTGCTGATGGCAGAAGATGAAGCAGGGATGGCGGGCTTGATTACAGGATTAGAAAAATACTCAGATAGGAAAAAAGCTGAATTTGAATGTAGAAAAGACAAAGATAATGAGGTTTAGAAAAGGAGGAAGGAGACAAAAAGAATGGACAGGGAGATGGGAGGGTGTAAAGACAGAAGAAGTGAAGGAGTTTAAATATTTCCGACATATTTTGCAAAAGAATGTAGATCATACAGTTCATATAAGAGAAAGGATAAAAAAGCAGCAAGGGTAATGAAACAGATATGAGGAATCGGAAAAAGAAGGTTAACAAAAATTGGAGAAGGAGAATGTGGTCATTTAATACGATGGTATGGCCCATATTAGGTTATGGGGGAGAGATATGGGGATGGGAAGAAAGAAAAGATAGGGGGGAGGGGAGTTGGCGAGAAAGTGTTTGATGGAGGTAGAAGAGAGAAGAGGGAGGGCGATAGAATTAACGAGATGGGAAGAAGAAAGGAAGGAGTTCTTAAATGCTAAAGATATGAAAGACGGGATTGAAGTAAGCTATGAAGAATTGGAAAAAAGGACAGGGAAAGACAATTAATAGAAAGATGGCGCATGATTGAGGAATAAAATTGCAGTAAATGGGATAAGATGATAAAAAAGGAAGGTTTACCAAAGTATTAAGAAAAAGGAATGGGGAGAGAGAAGGTGGATCAGAATAGCAAGATTTAGACTGGAAGCGAAGTAAGAAAGGGGAGGTATTAGGAAAAGGAAGAGAACAGAAAGTGTAGAATATGTGAATGGGAGGAGGAAACATGGGAGCACGTATGGGAAGGATGTAGAAGAAGAATGGATGATAAAGGAGGCTGGCAAGAGAATGTGGTTAAGATTCTAGTGGAGGATGGGTTAGGAGAAGATTGGATAAAGGAGTTCAAGGGTGCTACGGCAGCGAATGAGAGTGAATGAAAGAATGCATGTAGAAAAATGGTACAGTGGAGAACAAAAAAGTGGAAGAATAAGGAAACGGAGGTCGCCAATATTAGAAGCGTAAAGATTGTAAGTAATGGATATGTAATAGCATAAGTAGACTAAGATGCGTTTGCGTTCTCATTCTCTCTCTCTCTCGCTTGCACTTGCACTCTCGCTTTCGACCGCTCGCTCGAGTCAAGGAACTAGATAGATATAAGACTTTATGTAAATAGTTGTAAATATTTGGAAGTTATGTAAACCCTTAGGGGACACATTAGGAATAAAAAAGTCTCTTTAATTTTCTAAGCGCCCCTGAAAAAGAATTGTTTGAAAATTACTTTGCACAATTTACTCAAAATAATTCTGCGGAAGACAGCACTGAAGGCAGTGATGAAAATTATTAAATTATTTATAAAGAAATCGTACAAGTTATTATATAAATATTATATGTATAATTTTTAATTTTTTAAATTTGTTATTAAAAAGTAATAAAAAAAATGTAAATTATAATGTCTTTATTATTATTTTGGTGGCCAGCTTGACCTTTTAATCGCCCGCTGTTATACAGACGTTGATATTGTAGGACGAGCTCGCACGCGTACGGGATAGCGCTGATATCTTAAATCAATTGTGACTTTAAAACTATAAAACCTCATTGCCTGATATTTCCTGATATAATCCCCTATGGTTTCAGGGTCACGAATTAATAAATCTTTAATCCTGTACTGACATAGTTACTAAAATAAAGTTTTTATCAAGTTTGAATAGTGACTGGTATAAAAGGGACAGTGAAATTTGATGTTCTCTGAAAGTAGGCACTTATGCTGAAGGTGAATATACGAATGTGATAATATATGTCAAAGCATTGGATGTTTACGTATAAAATGTGATAAAATGAATGAGGATCCTCGATCGTCACATCGCAAAGTAAACGCTATTTAACGACAGTGTGATGGGTGAACGATTTATCAAAATTCATCTTCTCGAAAAGCTAACTCAATTCTATGTGCGGATAAAAGGCACGACTATCCCATAGAAACGGAAACGGATATGATAGGAGGGGAAGTGGTATCGCATAGTTTACACAACGATAAAAATCCACATAAAAGGACCATAAACTTTAGATCCGTAGCGTCGAGATGTTATAACTTTATAGGCAACGGAAAAGAGAAGACAGGAAGGCGCATTCTATATATACATATATACAAGTTCAGGTGAAGATGCAATAACTTCAACTCCTCCATCTCCAAAGCACGAAACTCGTTTCATTACGAATTGTCAAGAAAATCTTTTGTGTTCAAAAACGAGATATACTTTTTAGCTGTTTATATAAGGGGTCCTCTATAAACTGCGTTACCAGTTTCATGCCACACGGAAAAAATAATATAGCTGAGAGAACTATATTTTAGTTCTCAGATCTAGAAAGTATAGTTCTTGCACCAAGAGTACCTAATGGTCCTCACAAAGATACCAGTATAGGCGTCGCAGCTATTCTTATATTCCTAAAAGTCATATTTGTGCACGAAGAATACAAGTTTTTTTACGTGGCAAAACGTGATATAATAATTATTTCGAAAGTTCTAATGCTAACAAACTAAAAATCTACGCTACGTTGATTTTTGAAAGCCTGACAAGATTATCACGACAACTGCTTGAATTTTGTCGAAAAGTTGAAAATTCAAATAGTTTTTGTTGTTAATCTTAAAAAATAATACAAGCTATTAAAAATATAAACAGACAAAATTGTCGTAAGAGCATCAGGCCGGAAATCTGAAGGTCCTGGGTTCAGATCCCAGCGGAGATAGAGACATTTTTTTCACAATCTTAGGATTTATCAATATTTTAACAATATTGATATAGACCAGTAGACAAACAAAATTAACATCTAATATTATAATAAATATTCCCTGGTCAACAACCCTAAGATCAACAACAATAATAAAAATATGTATTCATGTTTAGTAGAAAGAAAAATCTTACAAGTATCAAGAATGACGTCGTCATCCAGCTTGTAAGGGAATTGTGAAGAAAATCTTGTCTCTCCGTAGCTCAGTTGGTAAGAGCATCAGACCGGAAATCTGAAGGTCCTGGGTTCAGATCCCAGCAGAGATAGAGACATTTTTTTCACAATCTTAAAATTTATCAATATTTTAACAATATTGATATAGATCAGTAGACAAAAAAAATTAACATCTAATATTAATAATAAATAGAAAAAAGTTTATCTTCAAAAAAATAGCGAAAACTCATTCGAATTTGTCATAAATAATTGTTGACAACACCCGTAGATTATGTTTTAATCATAAAAAATAAGATTCAA
Organism: Druon quercuslanigerum; assembly: GCA_010014905.2. NCBI lineage: Eukaryota > Metazoa > Arthropoda > Insecta > Hymenoptera > Cynipidae > Druon > Druon quercuslanigerum. The sequence goes on from JAAAKG020189796.1 coordinate 21,413, forward strand.
AATTTAAAAATTACATTTTTCGGAAAGCGGACATAAATTCTTCAAAAAACGACACAAGACATGAGCAGAATTAAAATTATTTAATTTTTTGCCTAAATTTTATCTACATTAAATATATACAAACTAAATTTATGGAAAACGACACAAGTTACAGTAAAATGTTTACTAATAATTTTTATGGTGATAGAATGCGAATTATTTTAATGATAAAAAGAATACAGTAAAATACTTTTGTTTTCATACTAACGCATAGTATGAATGGTAATAAAATTAATTTATTGAAATGATATACATTTTTTAGAGTGGCCAAGAATAAAATTTAATGCAAAATAAGAAACAAATATTTAAAAAATCATTATTAAGAAAATTTTTGAATTATGCAATATCTGATTAAGCGAAGTACCAACCCGAGGGGCCAAAATAAATATAATATACATTTGATATATTAGAGTTGAACGTAATGTCAAAAAGTTCGCATTTTTGTCCAAACTAAGTACGAAGCATGAGATACATCATAAGAATGTTTTCGTTAAAGCCGAAGGAGCTTTAACAAAAAGAGAATTTACAACCACAATATGACAGATTTTGATGCTTTGACCTTTAATTTTAAAAGGCTTGCGCACAAATTTGTGGTAAATAAAAATATCGAGCGCGCGACACGAGCAATCCTAAAAAATTCATTTATAAAAAGTTGCATTGATTCAATATGTGTAGTATCGACCGGGCCCCGTCCTTTCTAACTTTAGAATTTAACTTTTTAATGAAAAATTGATGTATGGTGTTGAAAAATCGAAAAAAGGTTTAGGATTTAACTATTTGGTCAAAAACTCAAATTTTACGGTTGTATTGAACTCGTTAATAATACGCTTTTTTTTTGTCAAAAATTAATTTTTTAAATTTTTAATAAAGTATTCCATTTTTTGTTTAAAAAATATATATTTTATTTCAAAATTCAACAAGTGTACTTGAAATTCAAATATTAGTTCAAGATTGAATTATTATATTGGAATTTCGTCTTTTATGGTTAAATTCAACAATCTAGTTGGAAATTAATTTTTTTAATTCAAATTCTTGGTTTATAATGTAACAACTACTTACTACAAAGTTAAACTGTTTTGATCGAATTAAACTATTTTTTAGAAAATAAACTTTGTTTTTTATTATTTTTCAGCTTGTGAATTCCGCTCTATTGTAGATAATTCGATTTCTTTAATTTAAACATGCAACAATTTTGTAAAAAAATGTATGTATTTTGTTGAAAATTCATCTTTTTGGGTTAGAATTCCAACTATTTGGTGAGAAATTACCTTTTTTGTGGAAATGTCATATTTTTGGATAAAAAATTAAATACAAATTTAACTACTACCTTTAAGAATTTCATTATTTGGTCAAAACTTCTCTTTTTTCTTGATAACTGTTTTTTAGGTTTGAAAGTTACATTGTTGTGCAAATCATTAGTGATTTTGTCTACGAAGTTCAACAATTTTTATCTTTTTGGCTGAAAATTTATCTATTACTCATCTATTCTGTGAAAAATTCGTCTTTTTCGGTAGAAAATTATTGCTCCTAATTATAAACTTGTTCTTTTTGGTCAAAAATGCCATTTTTAGGTCGCGAATTAAGTGGTTTTGGTCCAGAACGGACCGAGTGGTCGAAAGCGAGAGTGCCAGTGCAGGCGAGAGAGAGCGAGAGAGAATGAGAACGCAAACGCATCTTAGTCCGTTTCCTTATTCTTCCACTTTTTGTTCCTCCAATTTACCATTTTTTCACATGCATTCTTTCATTCACTCTTATTCGCTGTCCTACCACTTTTGAACTCCTTCCTCCAATATTCTTCTTATCCATCCTCCCTTACAATCTTAACCACATTTTCTTGTTAGCTTCCTTTATCTTCCATTTCTCTTCTACATCCTTCCCATACGTGCTCCCATGTTTCCTCCTCCCATTCACATATTCTACATATACTATTTACATATTCTAGACGGAGTATGGTGAGATTGGGATGAAGAAAGGGAAGAGTTAGTAAGAAATGAGGGGCAGGGAAAATAGGAGAGAAAGGAACGGGAGGTAGGAAAATAAGCAATAGTAAGAGGCAAAAACTGACAAAAAACTAATGTAGGGAAGGATTGAGGGAATGTTACTCGAATATAGCAGGATTGAGGAGAAAGGATAAGGAATTTAGGAGAAATTTGACACATTGGGATGTTGTAATAATGATGGAGACGTAGCTAGATGAAAACGGGTGAACAAGAGTAAGAAGAAGATTTCCAAGAGGTTACAAATGGCAAGTTCAAAATGCAAAGAGGAAAAATAAAAAAGGGCAGAGCAATGGGAGGAATAGTGGTGGGAGTGAGAAATAAATGTATAACAGGGAAAGATAAGAAAGAAAGGAAAGAACAAAAAAATGAGATGGAAAAAATGATAGGAGAACTATAAAGGAGATTAGAGTCCACAAAAAAAAATTAAGTTAGTAAAGAGAGGAATAGAAGTGGATGACATGAGGAGTGTAAAGATAAAAAGAAAGGGATCAGACATGAATTAAGGAAGTGGAGAAAAGCAAAGAGTAATGGGGAAGAATATAGGAGAAATAGGAAAGAGTATTCTGAGTTGCGTGATCAAAAGAAAGAGGAAGAGAATAAAAGGTTTGAGGAAGAGACGGTAAAGGCTAGGGTGGAAGAAGAGGTATGGTAGGTAGTAAATAGAGAAATAGGAAGAAGAAGAAAAAGAGTAAACCACGATATTGAAATTATAGAATGGAAAAAATATTTATTGGATTTGCTAGAAAGAGTAGAGAGAAAAGTTAGGAAGGAAGGAAAAAATGGTAGAAAAACAGATGAGGAAGAAGGCATAACAAGGTTAGAAATAGTTAAGGTGTTAGGAATAATGAAGGATGGAAAGGTACCTGGTATAGATGAGATTCCAAAAAAAGTATGGAAATATGGAGGGACAGAACTAGAGGAATGGGCATGGATAATGTGTAATCGACTATGGAGAGAAGAGAGGTGGCCAGAGTTATAGAAAGAAGGAGTAGTGATACCAATAGTAAAGAAAGGCAAAGCAGAGGAGGTTAAAGATTATAGAGAAATGACTCTGATGCCAACACTGTATAAAGTATACTTAACTGTTTTGTCGGAGAGATTGAAGAAAGAATTTGAGGAAAAAATATAGAGCCACCGAATCAGACAGGGTGTAGAAAATAAATGGGGTTAATGGACAACATATATGTTCTGAACTATCTGGTGAATAAGAGGATTAAGAGGGAAAAGGGGGCAATGATAGTAATGTTCGTGGACTTATAGGCAGCGTTTGACTCATTAGACCGAGGTGAAATAGAAAAAGTTATGGTGAAAAAGGGCATAAGAGAGGGATTAATAAAAAGAGTGTCAGAAATTTTTAGAGAGACAAAGAGCAGGCTAAAGGAAGGAGATCAAGTAGGAGATAGTTTCTGGTTAGTGAGAGGAGTGAGGCAAGGATATTCTCTGTGTCCACTTTTATTTAGTATATTAATATCAGACTTGGAAGAAGAAATGTGGAGAAAAGGTTGACGAGGAGTTAGGATAGGGAAGGAAAAGATATCTACACTGGCATACGCAGAGGACATAGTGCTGGTGGCAGAGGATGAAGAAGGGATAACGGGTTTATTTACAGGATTAGATAAATACTTAGATGGGAAACAGCTGAATTTAAATGTAGTAAACACAAAGATAATGAGTTTCATAATAGGAGCGGGGAGAACAAATAATGGACGGGGAGATGGAAGGGAATAAAGATAGAAGAAGTGATGGAGTTTAAATATTTGGGATATATTTTGTAAAAGAATGGAGATCATAGAGTTCGCATAAGAAAAGAATAAAAAAAGCGGCAGGGGTAATGAAACAGATAAAATTTGTGAATCTATCCAGTAAAACTAATAATTAGAAACAAGAATTTAAAAAAAAGAGCTTTAGATACTTTTATAGTATATTACATTACAAGCAGAGTTAGAAAAGCATTTAAGGGGAGATAAATGTTTGAATGGAATCAAGCAATCGTAAGAATATAACGCGACCAATAGATCAATCGTACATCACCCCGCGAGTGATGTACGATCTGCTTGGCTGTTATTGGTGATCTCGTATGGCGCGAAATTTGAAAATGATTAACTATACGTATAGAAAATATATTCTTCGTTATTCAGTGGCTGTTTGTGGAACTGGTTATTTGCCCGTGTGGTGACGTTTAGAACTAATAATAAGTTAGAAGCTGACACTGATTGTTGATTTCGAATAAAAATAAGTTACAATAAGTTATCTATCGGTATATTCGTTGCTGGAAAGAAAACTCGCCCTTACCTACAGTTGCCTCTAAAAACTAAAGACATTATAACCACAGAACTGGAATCAGAACCAAATACAATTCTTGGGAGTTTGCTCGGAAAAGGAGCGAAGGAGCCCCATTTGCATCGAAACGACGATCTTTTCACGGCAACCTACGGCAAGTTTCTTGGAAAGTTTGGAAAGCGAAAGGATGAAAACCAGAAATGGAAGTTCAACGGATCCCCTGTACCTCCACTGGTCGTTTCTGGCAGACGACCAGATCAGAACGAAAGACTATGAGGGTAGAAATAAATATCCGAACAGACGAGGGTGTATATCGAGTGATGCGGGCGATCGTCTGGAATATAGTTTTGCGAGTTTTCTTCCAACATTTTTACAAGTGCACGAATACTTTAAGGAGTAGGAAATATGCTTTCTAAAATTTTTAAATCAATTTATTTACAACACACCGCGTAACAAACCTTAACAAAAAATAGCAACCCCCCACATTTTTAATTTAAATAAATTTTATATTCCAGAAATGTTTTGCTAGATCTTGCTAGTACAGGTAGGGTGTCCAGAAATTCATTTTCAAAATTCCCTCATTTTTCCTTGATTAATTTTTCATTTTCCTTAATCACTGATATTCAAATTACAACATTTTAAACATGTAATACTTCTAACATAAAATCTCTTATAAACGAAATAAAAGAAGATCAATCTTAAAAATGAAAAAGTTTCATTTTCGGTTAAGGAATTATCTTTAAACCAAAAAAAGAATTTTTCACTGAATAGTTACACTTTCAACCAGAAATCAGCTTTCAATAAAAAAAAATCGTATTGTAGTTTATATTTTACCCAATTAGTTGAATTTTCAATAAAACAGATTATTTTTCTTTAAAAAATACTTAAACTTTAACCAAGGAGATGATTTTTCAACTATAAATATAAATCTTCAACAAAAACAAAATAACTTCTGAACTTCTTGATTTGTAAATTCAAGAAAATTTTATTCCAAAAATTATCTCTTAACTTCAAAGAGTTGCACTTTTATTTTAAAAATTTTCTGTTTAAAAAATTTTCAGTTGACCTTTTCATAAAAACATATGAATTTTCAAACATTAAATAAGTTTCTACAAAAAAATTGAATTTTTAATCCACAAATTCTAAAAAAATGAATTTTTAACAAAAAAGATGAAATTTTTCTTAAAAGAGATAAAAATAAATTTTCAACAAAAAAATAGTTCAATTTTCATCCAAAAAAGATTCCAGTGAACTTTTCAAAATCAAAATATAAATTTTGTAACAAATAATAAGTTTCTGCGAAAAAAAATAGTTGGATTCTCTACCATAAGGAATAACTTTACACCAAACAAAACGAATTTTTAACTGAAAAAAATCAGTTTTCAACTACATAATTCAATTTGACTAAAATAATCAATCTTCAACTAAAATAGTTTAATTTCCAGTTTACCGTAAATAGAATAGATGCATTTTCAGTAAACAAAAATTTTTAGCCGGTATGGAAAGAAAAAATTTTCGACAAAATACTTTTTTGAACATTTTTTTTTCAACAATGAATTTTTTCGACCACAAAGATTGACTTTCTGTTAAGTAAACCAATTGCCTACCAAGAAAGATCAAGTTCAAACTAAATAATATAAATTTTTAGTAAAAAAAATGAAAATTTAACTAAAAAAAATGTCAACAAAATAGCTGAATTTTCAGTAAACAAAAAACGAAATTTTAACTAAATAGCAATTAGAAGTTAAATTGTATAATAGTAGTTCAAGTTTCAACAAAAAGAGATTATTTTTTATTGAAAATAACAATTCGGCAAAAAAAAAGTTACCTAAAAAGTTAAATTGTCAAGCGGAAAAGTCCAATATTTGAGAACAAAAGATTTTTTAATTTGAAAATACCATTTTTCAACAAAACATTTAATTTTCAGTAAAGAAAAATCGACTTTTAACCAAATACATACAGTTTTAATCTAAAAAGATGGATTTAAAAGAAAGTATTGATCTATTAATTAATAATATAATATTATTAATATTAATAAAATATATTAATAATATTAATAATAAACAAAAACATGACTCTTATACAAAAAATATAATCTTTGAAATTTCACAACAAGAAAAAAACAATTTTCCACAACGTTTTGACATTTTAAAACGAAAATGATAAATTAAGAAATACAAATTTGATTTTTTAATTCAGAAATATCAATACTCAATTAATAATGTGAAAGTTAAATTGTTAGTTAATCAAATTAAATTTTGTTATTTATCTGTGAAAAATTGTCATATAAAATAACTCAATTTTGGACTGAAGGAATAAGTTTTAAAATGAAATTCTACATTCAAATTCAAATTATTTAACGTTTAAGCTAAAAGAAGAATTTTCTATGAAAAGGTTAAATTTTCAACCCGAAAATATAAATTTCCTTTGAAAAAGTTTATTTTTAACAAAACAGTGGCATTTTCAACCAAAAAAGAAATTTCTAACCAAAAAAATTAGTTTAGTACCAAAGAGGACTTATTTTCAGCTTAGAAAAGCTCAATTTTGAACGATAAATGGAAAAGTAACATTTTAGGTTTGAAATTTAATTTTTAATTTTAAAAACTAATGATCTACGAAGTAATTAAATTTTTAACCAATGAGATTAACTTGACATATTTGAATTATTTAGCATTTGGGCCAAAAGACGAATTTTCCACAAAAAGGTTAAATTTCATACCGGAAAATATAAATTTTCATTGAAAAGGTTTATTTTTAACAAATCAGTGGCATTTTCGACCAAAAAAGAAAAAAATTCGAACCAAAAAAAATTAGTTTGGTACCAAAAAGGAATTAATTTTCAACAATGAATGGAAACGCAACATTTAAGGTTCGAAATATTAATTTTTAATTTTAAAAACTTCTACGAAAACTTCTACGAGATAATTGGGTTTGAATACAAAAATCTAAATTTTTAAAATAGTTTAATTTTCAAGCAAGGAAGATTTTTAATGAAATTTTCAACACCAGCGTTAGTTATTTTTCTCCGTGCACCAGTGAAAAATAAAAAAGTGAAAGTAATTTGAAAAATCCTTAGGAAGTTATCACTGTTTTCACCAGCGCCTGTTCAAGAAGTTAGAAATTTTAAATTCCTTCTAGGACTAAGAATCTTTTGCAAAGAGAAAATCAAATGGATGAAAAAGAAGAAAGAAGATGTTCTCCCATCCTTGTTTTTCGAATGTCATTGATGGTTTAGGGGTGAACGATCACATCCTGTAGTCGGATAATCGAGGGATTCTGAGGAGGGAAGGACGAATGTGCAAATGCCTTTCGGCCGACCTGGCTCTGGAACGGTAGATATACTTTGAGCGAGGGTCCATCTTTATTCTTTATTAGATTCCAACCCTTACCATTGTCCACATTTTCCTCCTCCCTTCTGAACCCTCTTCTCAACCTGGCGGAATAATGCCCTCCCACGTAGCGATGGTTCTCACTCGTATCGAACATTCGCCTCAGAATTTATTACTCCACGGCCGCCCGCTTCAATCTTATTTAACCAAAGAGTATTTATTATCTGCTTTATGGCTCATAAATTTATGTCCCTAATTTTATTTCCGTTCCATAATTCCTAATTCCTATATCAACTTTCCGGTCACTTATTCAACGTTATTTATTTTACTACGATTTCCTTCAAGAAACGGTTATCAAACTAATTTTGACTAAAAAGTGCTTGCGCATCCCAGATTTTGATGGATTCGTAGCTTCCAGCGTACCTTCTTTAAGGAGGGAAACGAGGAGAAATTAGAGAAGGGAAAATAGAATAAGTAAGGAAAAATAAAGAAAGGGAAATAAATAGTGGAAAGCACGTAAGAAAATTAAGGAAGCTAAGAGAAAATGAAGATTGGGTAAGTAGGGAAAGTGAGAAATTAGGAGAAATAAGCGGAGAGAAAGTCAGGACCGTACGCAAAAATAAGGGAAGGGGCATTACGAGAAATTAGGGGAAATAAGGGGAGAAAGAGTGAGCAAAGTAAGGAGAAAAGAGAACAAAAAGAATTAGAAATAAAGAAAGGGAAAATAAGGGAAGTAGAAGGAGTGAAGGAAAATTACGAAAGAGGAGCAAAGGCAAATGAAAGGAAGTGAACAAGGGGAAATGACAAGAGGCGAAGAAGGAGAAATTAGGGAGGAGCAAGATAAATGAGGAAAACAAAGAACATTAGGAGAAAATAAGGAGTGGGAAATAGATGAAGTAAGGGCAAATTATAGGAGAGTAAGTGCTAGAGACGAGGGAATATTTGAGAAGGGACAATAGGAGAAGCGAGGGGAAATAAAAAAGAGGAATAATTAGTGAAAAACACGTGAGAAAATTAAGGAAACTAAGAGAAAATGAGGATTGGGGAAGTCGGAGAAGGAAGGGGAAATTAGAGAATGGAGGTAAAATAAATAAAGGAGATGAAGTAGAGGAAATGTGTAGGCTAATTAGGGAAAGTAGGAGAGAATGAGGGGTAAGAAAGTAGAAAAAGTAAGGGACATTAAAGGAAAGTTAGTGCGGAAAATGAGGGAAAATTGGAGAAGGAAAAAAAAGAAAAGAAAAATGAAGAAGGGCAGGTAAAGAAATTGAGGAAAAAGGAACGAAGTAGAAGTAGGGAAAGGGAAAAATTAGGAGCATGAAGCGGAGAAAAAATAAGGAAAGTGAAGAAAAATTAGGCTCGGGGAAGTAGCGAAAGTTAAAAGTTATGTGAAAATAGAGGAGTATAAGTACGGAAAACGATGGCAGGTTAGAGAATGAACAGAAAGTGAGGAAAAAAAGAAGAAGAAATAAAGCAAGATAAATAGGAGAATTAGCAGAAGTGTAAAAAATTTCGGCAAAAGAAAGATGAGGAAATAAAGGAACGAGAATTAAAGGAAATTTGAGTAGGTTAAGTCGGGAAAATGAGGAGAAATTAAGGGTTTAAGCAAAAGAAGTGACGTAAAACAAAGAAAAGGAAAGTATGAAAAGTAAGGATAAATTAAGGGAGGGTAAGTAGGGAAGGTAAAAATTATTAGAAATAAGCGGAGAGAAAGTAAGGACAGTACGAAAAAATCAGGGAAGGCGGAGTATGAGAAATTAGAGGAAATAAGGGGAGATAAAGTGAGGGAAGTAAGGAGAAAGAAAGACAGAAAGAAGTATAAATAAAGAAAGAGAAAATAAGGAAAGTAGCAGAAGTGAAAGAAAATTACGAAAGAGGAGCAAAGGCAAATGAAAGGAAGGGAATAAGGGAAAATAAGAGAAGGTGAAGTAGGGGAAATCAGGGGAGGGAGCAAGATAAGTGAGAAAATCAAAGAAAAGGGAAGTAGAGGGAGTGAAGGGAAGCAAAGTAAGGGGTGAAGTCAGGAGAAATAAGGGAATGGAAAGTGAGGGAAAAGAGGATAAATGAGCAGAGAAGAAGTGAAAATTAGGAATGGCAAAATAAGAGAAGTGGGAAAGAAGGGAAAATGGCAAGACGGGAATTAGGGAGCATAAGGGGAAATGAGGAAAAGAGAAACTTGGGATGCTAGGGGAAACAAGAGGACAAGTTAGTGAAATAAGGGAAGGAGAAGTAAAGGATGTGGAAAGAGTGACGAAGGGAAAGGGTGTGTATGGGACTAAAGGGAAATGGAGAAAGGCAAAGTAGGAAAAGTTAGGAAAATGAAGTGAGTGGAAGTTGAGGAATTAAGGGGAAAGTAGGGAGCGCAAGTAGGTGAAGTGAGTGTAAGTGAGTTGAATCAGTGGAAAATATTAGAATTAAGAGTGAATACGGAAGTGAGGACGTTGGAAGAAAAAATATCAGTGAAAACCCTTATTGATTTGTATCAGTGGCCCATTTTGCGCTTATTTAAATTTTGACAGCAAAAGAAATTAAGTCAAATGACTTTAAAAGAATTCGAGTTAAATTTCTACGAAGTGAAATAAAAGAAATTCAACAAATACAGAATATTCCATTTATTTTAGTCAGATTACAGTGAATTTGGTAAAATTAAGGTAAATGTGAGGAATTCGATGAAACTGATAAAAATTCAAAATGAATGGTAAACAATTCAAAAATATGAAAAAAGTAATTAAATTAAATAAGTTCAACATGAATTTATAAAAATTCTAAATAATTTAAAATAATTTATTGAAATTCCTAATAATGCAAGGTCAGTTTAAAAAAACCTTAAAATAAATTAAACAACAAAATTTTTTAAAAATTTTATGTAATTATTAATATTATATTTACGATTTAAACAAAAAAAACTTTTGTCGTTTGTCCAAAAAGTTAATTCTTTTCTTATTATTTTATTTCTTTCGATTAAAATAAACCACAATTTTTTAGAAATTATCTATACAAGAAAATAGTCATAAACAATAATTAATTGTTTAAACGAAGTGTTATTTAACTTGGATTAACTATTATCTCAGTAGATGAAAACTGTAAAAAACTTGATAAATTAAAAAAAATAAAACTATAAAGTATTAATAAAGAAGAAGATAATTATAACAATTATAATTTGCTTAAAAAATCGTGTTGGCTAATTTGCTTAACTCTAAATAAGAAGTGGAAAAAAGTTGAAAATTTTAGAAAACATCGAAACTTTCTAACATCAGTCAAAGATAACGTTAATAAAAATTATATAAAATTTGTAGACAAAGATTATCTTTGTTCACGTAAATTAATTATTATGTCACATTAATTTAGAAGTGGACCAAAAGTGGAAAATTTAAGAAAAAACTGCAATTTTCTAGCATTAATCTAAGAGAATATTATTATGAATAATAAATGGTTTAAACAATTATTAGGAAAGGACTGCGACTTCCTAACTCTATTCTGAGAGAAAACTACTTAAAGCAATAAAATCAAGTTTCAAAAAATTTATATTTTATGCATATATGTATATATATATATTTACATTAATGCCAAAAACTCTTTAAATTACAATTTTCACTTATGGGGTTTTTGCGATCCAATGACACTGAATTTTGTGAATCGTAAAAAAAAAATTATTATTTATTATTATAATTCCATAGCTTATTATGAAGATTAATGTTAAGTTTAAATTATTTTAAATAATTGAAGATTCTGAATAAAGTTTCCAAAAACTTATTTTTTATGGAAAATACCCACTTTTCGCAAAAAAATTGGTCTAAGTTAGTCGTGAAAAGTACGAAAAATGCTCACGCGAATAACAAAGCAGAATTTTTTTTGACCCATATTTGGATCAATGGACATTCAGGATCTAATAACGAAACTTGGAAACAACTTCAAGTCTCGTTTCTTTCACATTTTGTCTGGACCTCCATAAAAAACGGGAGGTTAACCGATTTTCGACGGGGAAACAGCTTGTCTTTAATGCCCCGAAAATGAAAGAAGTTTTCCTTCACGTTGAGACAAATTTAATCTCTAAATGACATTGCCAATAGTTAAATCGACCTAATAAAATTTAGGCAAAAATATAAAACGTTGCTTATTCAGTAACTGATGTTATTTGGTCGACCAGGATCATAAATAAATTACTTTCTGATATGAGATATTGCCAATTACTGGCCAAATAATATTCTGGAGAAACAAAAAAAATCTGCGTCGGCCAGGATTTGAGCCGGGAACGCTACTACTCACGAGTGGAGCGTTTACCAATTACGCCACCGGGATCCAGTAAATCAAATCCTGGCTGAGGCAGATTTTTTCTCGTTTCTCGAAAAAATTTCACTAGAAATCGGCAATGTATAAGACCATAAATAAATAAATTAATGAAATACCCTGCTAGACAAAATAACATAAATTATTAAATTATATTCCGATTATATGAATTTATTCAGACTAGAATATTATTCAGTAAAATTTTACAGGTTACAAACATGCAGACAGGCGTCATTCTGTGGCTATAGGTGGCGTAATTTGTCAATGCTCCTCTCGAGAATAGTTGCGTTCCCGGTTCAAATCCAGGCCGAGGCATATTTTTCTTCGTGGGTCCAGTAAATTTATTTGACTAGTAATCCACAATTTCTAACATCATAGCTATCGGAGAAATGAGAAACTATCTGCTAGAGTCCCGGAGGCGTAATTTGTCAACGCACTACTCGTGAATAGTGGCGTCTCGGGTTCAAATCCGGACTGAGGCACATTTTTTCTCGTTTCTCCATAAAATTATTTAAACAATAATCAAAAAAAAATCTACCATCAGAAATTGATTAGTTGCTTATTTTGTTTCTTGCCCGTGAATAGCAGCAGATCGTTCTTGAAATAAGTTCCTGAAACAAAGTGAAAAGTCGTAAAATTAATTTGCCTAATCCAAATTCTGAAGTCTTAAAAAATCTCACTCTTCAAGGATCATAATAGAAACTGCCTTATAGTCCAGGAAGCACTCGTATTCATAACTTCAGTCGTTAATCTTTTTTTAATCCTTTTTTACGAGCAGGGGCAAAAAGCAGTCCGTAATCAGTTAATATTTAGGGGTGTCGCAAAGCAACGGAGGGTGAATTTTAATCTCGACTCGTATAAAACGCCAAACTTGGAAAACATCCAAACGAGAGTCCTGCAGAGTATTAACAGATCATGTCTCTATTTAGTTACAAAATTTCCAAGCTGGGCGAAGATTTAGTATTTTATTTAGCAAAGCTAAAAATCGTTTCACAAAATGGGCCATTCATAAATTAATTATAATTAGAAGGGGTGGGGATGTTACCATATGTTACACATTTTAAGTAAATTTAATTTAATTTAATTTAATTTTTGCACTACTGTCGGAAATTATAAGATCGATTGACGCAAGCACTATTAAAAATCACCGCTGGCTTTTAATCACGATAACTCAGCCAAAAAAAATGATAGGGCATTTTAAAAAAAACGATTGGAAATCCTATGAAATTCCACGTCTAGTAAGGTGGAACAGATTTCTTTTTGATGTGCGGAAGAGAATACAGAACGTGATAAGTTTTATAGAAAAATTCTAAATTTTCTGAAATTTTGAATCTCAACTTCAACTTTTAGTATGACCTAGGAAAATTTTTGCAAAAATCTGAAAATTATACGACATAGAGCCCGAAATTTTATCTTTAATTTAAGCCAAAAAAAGTATAAAAATCCTTATCGGTTCCCGAGATACGATTAAAAATGTACAATCGTATCAGAGTTGCGTTTTAGTCGACGTTCGCGGTTCACGGCCGGTCTGCTGCTCGCCTCCTTCGTTGAGGCAGGACCGAATAGGCCACGCACAGAAGTGGTGCTTGATTGGGGCTCTCTCATACTTTTGATTCTGCTCATCAGTAATTTTTACTTCAAATGATTGTAAATTTTTAAAATTATTTATTGTTTTTTTTTAATTATTTATAATTATTTCAATTCAGAATTATCCCCATATTAAAGAATAAAAAAATGATAAACAGTTTTTTTTATTTTCTAAAATTTGTATCAACTAGAATATTATTCAAATGTAGATATATTGTTACGATAGTAAACTATTTTTTAAACGAATTAAGGAGCTAAATTCTAAATAAATTATTTGTATGAAAAACGCTCAAAAATATTAAAAGAGAGTATAAATGAAATTTTTAATCCAACACCACCTCTGTGCGTGACCTATTCGGTCCTGCCTCAACGAAGGAGGTGTGCAGCAGACCGGCCGAGAGCAGTGATTTTTAATAGTGTTTGCGTCAATCGATCTCATAATTTCCAACGGTAGTGTAGATGACGCTCATAAAATGTTATGTTAATTTTAATTATAGTTGTAATTATGATTGACTTTCATTAATTTCTTTACAGATTTCTTTCCTTTAATTATCAGATTTTATGTCGACAAGAATTAGAAGCAAAGAAATAGATTCATCAATCAATTTCGGATTTCACATCGTCATAAGGTGTTCTTAAAAACAATTAATTTTTTTTTAAATTTTTAATGGATCTTAGTCATTTAAAGAAAATTTTCTGTGATTCAAAAAATTCATCTTGATTCTAAAAAATTTCTTTAGTCCAAAAAAATAGGCTTTTGTTCCAATAAATTTTTTTAAATTTAAAATAATTTTCTTAATCTTTAAGTAATTTTTGCATAAATAAAAAAAATTGTTAAAGAAACGGTTTTTTGTTAAAAATAAATATTTTTCGGATGGGATCTAAAATTCTACGTCTTTTTTATGTGTTTCCTTTTCGATTAATTTTTTTTTTTTAGATTTTCGACACTGATCCATTTTGATGGTATTTTAGGTTGAAAACTCGCCAACTCACTTAATTATAAGTACGTTAAGCTTAAAATTAAAAATTGTTCAACATCTTTTTTTGGTTGGGTCTATTTTAAAAATTTGAAACTGAAGATTCTTGTAATTTTAATATATAATTTAAAAAGGTATAACTTTAAAACGCTTAATATTTTGAAATGCTCAATTACAATGGACAATTTTTCAAGTTTTAATATCGCGAATTGAAAATTCTTTTTTTTTTATATTTGAAAATTCATTAATTAAAAAAAAATTAGTTCCATCATTTTTCTGGAATTAAAATTGAAAATTCTTCAACCTCAAAAATTTAGAATTGAAATATATCCAGTCTTTAATATTTATATTTAAAATTAGTCTGTGTCCATTAATCATGAAATGTAGCGTTGAAAGGGAATTTTTTTGTATGAATAAACAAATTATAAATATTTTACAAATAAACAAATAGGACGACAAAATATATTTTTCCATTTGACGGTCGCAATGTTCGACAATAAGATGAAAATTGTTGAAATCGTCTAAGTTTCATTAAAAAATAAGTTTTTTTTCGATGAAGACTTTTTAAACTAGGAAGTTCATGATAATTCCATAAAAAATACATAATTTATCAAACAATTTTATGACTTTTTAAAAAATTTTTAATAAAAATAAATTATTTGTGTAAATTATATGATAATAATTTCAGAAATTTCAGAAAAATTCATAATTAGTTGGTAAATTTTATGTTTTTTTCAATGAATTTAATCTTAGTCCTTCGAGTTAAAGTTTCTCATTACATTAATATTTTGAATAAGGCGGCTTCTTCAGGATAATGCGTTTCATTATCAAATTGAATTTTTAAACAAGATAAAATTCACCAAATAATTATGAATTTTGCCAAAATTACCATAAAATTCCCAATTAAAAAGACTGAAATCAAGGAAAAAATAATTTTCCCGTCATTATTGGCCAAATAATGCATTTGTTTATTAAAATTGTTTAAAGAAGTCATAAAACTGGTCAATAAATTATTAATTCTTTCCGAAACTATCACGAAGTTCCTAATTGAAAAAGTGGACATCGAAAGTAAAGAAAGTTTTCTGACAGAAAATGCCTAAATAATGCATTTGTTTCTTAAATTTTTTGTAATATTAACAATAATAATTTTAAAAAAATGCTTCATCATTAAATTGTTTTCATCCAAATTTCTTGCAATATAACTAAAAACCCGTGAGATTATGGAAAATCGTAAACAAGATTCTTTTAAAAAATAATTTGTTTATAAATTTTTTTCTTATTTATTATATTATGTTGAAATACATTTATCTAATTTTATTCTGTGAAACTTCAGCCATTTTCATGTTATTAGCGAGGACCGGAAACGTCAAATGGAATAAATTGCCATTCTTTTCTTCATTTTTGTTTATTTATAAAAAAATTGAAAGCCTAATTTAAAAATCAGACTTGACAAATCTCTTAGAAATCTTATAGGCGCCTCTGTAATGTCCCTGCGATGCATAAAAATACCATTTTTATATGGATTAACACTAAATTTTTCCGTATATATAGCTGGGTAAAAACTCCCTGCTATTATTTCCGAAATTTGAAAATGAAAAATCTAGAGCGTTTAAACGGCTATTCGTACGGACATTTCAAGACAAATAGTAAATTTCTAGAAAACAATGACTTTCAATAAAAAGAACATAACAAATGTGTTGTTTTTATACAGAAGTTTTCGTTATGGACATTTTATGTCCTCTCTATTCCACATTATTATTTTTAAACCCAAATTAATCTGTGCTAGAATATTTAACGATTTAACTTTAATTAAAAATTTAAAAATGCCATTTTTACATGGAATAAAATTTTCCGTATTAATAGCAAGGTAAAAACTCGGTGAGAAATCATGAAATGTCGTGATAAATAGCCCAGGTCGTTGCATTTACGATTTGAAACGGAATTTGGTGAATAATAGAAATGACCTTTAAATAACACCAAACTCTCGCTTTCAGTCCAGTGTCCAGGGTTGCCTTTAAATAGCCTTGGACTGAATTTGGAGGGATCGAAACGTAAACAGTCAGGGTCACCTGAACCCTTTCTAATTGGAATGAATGCTATTGCGCAATATAATTAACTCAGTACTCGCGTACTGCGGGTCTTCCAAGACGACTTTTGCAACCACTCTTGCCCTGCTCCCCTGAGAAACTGCGGGATTTACGAGTTCTAGGATGGCCGCGAACGATTTTTTTTAATAGCTCAATTTTGAAAATTTATTATTCCAAATTCTTTCCTTATAACGATTTTTATTTGAAAATTCTTCCATTCTCAAGATTAACAATCGAAAGTTTATTAATCTATAAAGTTTATAGTTTAAGAGAACGTAATTTTGAATGTTTTTAGGGTTTCGTAGACTTCGGCCCAAAATCCCCATGGCTTCGGTCGGGTGTCCGTCCATCCCTCGGTTATCGTACTTTTTCCCCGGGAGTGGAAATGAGATAAAGTGAGGACAGGGTAAGCATGGGAAGTGGAAAAAAAAAAGGAAAGGAATTGAGTGTTAGTTTCAGGAAGGAAAGTAGGGGAAGGTTAGGGGAATTAACGGAGTAAAGAAAAGTAAGAGAATAAAGGAGGACTAAAGGGGGGATAAGTGTAAGGAAATTATGGGAAGGTGATGTATGGGGAGTGGTAAAAGGGGTAGAGAAGTAGGGAAGGTAGAAGTAGGGAAAGGAATAGAAAGGTAATGAGGAACTAAGGTGACGGGAAATACGCTCAAGAAATGGTACGAGGGTAGGGAAAGTATTATAGGAGGAGATTTAAATGAATTAACCTCTTAAAAAGCCACAAAACTCTCTTCTATAGGAGTGCGGTACCTACTTTGACTAATTTCTTTTGGAATTAGGAATCCAATTTTGGAAGATTTACAATTATGAAATCTTCCGTTTTAAAATTTTCCAATCCAAAATTCCTTCATTTTTAATATTTGAAATCGAAGATTCATTAACTTGAAATCTTTCTAGTTTAAAATTATGTGATTTTCAGCGTTTTTAGGGATTTTCAACCGCGGGCAGAAATCATGATAATATTAGTTTGGCTTCCATCCGTCCCCAATTCGTCGTGCTTTTTTCGCGGGTGAGAAAATAAGGGGAAGTGAGGAAATGGGTAGTAGGGGAAGTGAAGTAGAGGAAGGAAATGATAAGAGAGGTAGTGATAGGAGGGGCTGTAGTAGAAATTAGGATGAATAGAACATGAAGGAGAAGTGAAGTAGGGAAAGCAGAGGAAGGGAGGAGTAGTGATGGGAGGGGATGTAACATAATTTAGGCTAAGTAAGGAAATAAAGGGGAAGAAAATTAGGGGAAACACAGGATGAGAGTAATAGTGATAGGGGAGGAATTATTAGAATTTAGGTTGAGTAGGAAAATGGAAGAGAAGTAAATGGTCGCGTATTTGTGAAAGGAAAATATGGGGTGGGAAAATAGGGGTAAGGGGAGACGTGTAAACCTTTTTGTTACAGCTTGTTACATGGCTTCCAGGAGGGGTAAAAATGGGATAAAATGTGTGACGTAATTTATGAATGACCCCTAAGCATCTTGTGAGCTACTTTATGGGAAGGTACATCAAGTAACTCCGTCTCGAGAAAGGAAATTTAAGGAGAGAAGAATGCACGGACGCGTTGGAAAAGCAACGATACAAGAAATGGTGCCGGGTGGCGGAATAGGAAGGAGTGTTGGAACAGAAAAAAAGCAAAAAAATAGAATAAAAAAGTATGAGTGGAAAGGGTGTAGGTCTGGCTGATGACTGGCTGGCTGGCAGACAAATTGCGAGAATTTCAATGCGGCACGGCGACGTACGCCGAGAGAACAAATGAAGAAATAAAACCGGCAGCGTTTCGCGTTCACACTCACACTCTTCCTATTCAATGTGTATGCACGGAGCTTTAATGGCGACTGTCGAGATCATGATGCATGAGATCTTCTCAATATAATTGCCAGGAATTACTCCCACGTTAGCGTGCAAGGAAAAACTCGCAATTTATAATTGTACTAATTGACATTTATTTTTCTGAAGTTCTTTGGAAAGAATAATTTCTTTTATTTTTAACTAGCAACAATAGCGCGCTATGCGAGCTTACGAAATGTTCTTTAACTTTATTATCTAATTATCAAATTAAGGTATACGTTTTAATTTAAAGTATTATAAAGGGATCATCTATGTGTGCTGAAAAAATACCGCAATTTCACAGCCAACTATAACTATAACTATAACTATATAACTATAAACTATATAATATTAATAATGACCATTAATCAATAAATTATTAAAATTTTATATTCTCTAGTAACGCAAATGGCAGTTTAACATTCAAAAATAACCCGTTGCAACGGCTAACAACATCCACTAGCAACGGACAATAAAAACATTTAGCAAAGGTCAATACAAACCCTTTTCAATACTCAATAAAATTTTTAAGCAAAGGTTAATAACACCACCTAGAAAAGCTCAGTAACACCGCACATCAAAAATAAAAATAAACTGTTATAAATGGGTAAGAACATCCCTAGGAACAGTCAGTAGAAACCCTTATCAATGGTCAATAACAACCCATGGCAATGGCTAATAATGTCCCCTAGAAAAGGCCAATAAAACCCTTTAGAATAAATAAAAAACTATGATCAAAGGATAATAAAATACCTGGAAAAGGTCAATAGAAACGCTGATCAACGATCAATAACATCCGCTAGTAACGGGTAATAAAAAGCCTTAGCATCCTCCACTAACATCCTCTAGCACCTTTCCTACCAAACTTTTTCCACGGTCAATAACAAATCTTAGCAATGTCTAATATCATCCACTAGCAACGGACGATAACGACCTTGATAACAGTAGATATCAACCCTTAGCAACGTTCAATAACGTCCTCAAGCAACGTTCAATAAGAACCCATAGCAACGGCTAATAAATTACCCTGGAAATAAAAAATAACATCAATCAGAAAAGTATAAAAAAAACCTTAGCAACAATCAATGAAATCCCTAGGATTGGTCAGTACAAACTATCAATAACATTCGCTAGCAACGGGTAATAATAATCAGTAACATGGTCCATTAACATCCACTGGCACCACACGGTGGGCTGCAGCCTAAAATTCTTTACCGGTTTTCAATTTTTTTAGAAGTGTTCAGCAATAGTTGCATTGGACATTTTTTAATTATTATTTTTTATCCTTCAATGAGTAATGTAATTGATCCCATTTTCGATGAAAATGAATGTCGATGTATCTAAATAACATATCTAATTAAAGAGCAATCAAATCAAATTGTTATAAACAAATTATATTAACAAAATGTCAACATCATCGGAACTTAGCATGCAAATTATATTTGTGCGTTGAAGTTGCCTAATTTTATCTATAGGATCATTTTTGTTCATCAAAATTTGTTTTCTGGTTTAATTTGTTCATTTTATAAACAAATTATATAAAAAATTTCATAGTTTAGGCATTTAGTTATAAAGATTGGTCATTCGATATTATTTGTTTATATAATCCCCTAACATCTCTAGCAACATCCTTTAGCAACGCTCAGTACCAAATCTTTGCAACGGACAATAGCAACTTCAAGAACAGTCAAGATCAACCCTTAGGAACGTTCAATAGGGACCCATAACAACGGCTAATAACATCCTCCCAAAAATGTAACAAGCCTAAGAAAAGTTTTTAAAAAAACATTATCAATGGTGAAGGAAATCCTTATCAATGATCAGTATAAACTCTTAGGAACTATCAATAACATCCGCTAGCGACGGGTAATAATAATCCTTAACATTTTCCACTAACATCTAATGGCACCGGTCAGTAAAAAACCTTAGCAATGGTAAAAAACAACTCTTAGCGTTAATAATGAATAATAGCGTTAATAATTAGCAAACTCTTAACGTTAATAATATTCCCTAGCAACGGGCAATAAGATCATTCATCAGCAGTCAATATCAACCCATAGTGAGGCAACATCTCATAGAAATGAACAATAACAATCCTTAGAAAAGTTTTAGAAAACCCTTATCAATGATCAATAATAACGATAGGAACGGTAAGTGGAAACCCTTATCAACGACAAAAAACATCCACTTGCGACGGGTAATAACAAATTATTAACATGATCTAATAACATCCTCTAGCAATGATCAGTAACAAACGTTAACAATGGACAGTAACGTCACTTAGCAACAGCTAATAACATCCCCAAGCAACGGAAAATAACAGCCTTTAGCAACGATCTATAATCATCATTTAATTAAAACCCATAACAACGAATGAGAACATACCTTAAAAAAGGATAATAACTACTCTTTTCTAAGGATAACAAACGCTTATTATCGATTAATAACAATCCCTGGGAACGGTTGAGATAAATCCTTATCAACGACCAATAATATCCTTCAGGAACAGGTAATAACAAACTTGGCAACGTCCACTAACACTATCTAGCAAAGCTCAGTAACAAACCTTAGCAATGGTCAATAACAACCCTTAGCAACCATTAATAAAACTTCCTGTCATCGTTTAATAACAACTCTTAACAACGGCTAATGATATCCCCTAGCAACGGACAATAAGGAACCTTAGATAAGGTAAATAAAATTTCTTAGCAACGATTATAAATAACATTAGCAATAATGGCTAATACTATACCACCTAGTAACGCACAACAAAAAACGTTAGCAACAGTAAATAACATTTCTTAACAATGGTTCATAACAAACTTCAGCAATGGTCAATAACGACCCTTAGCAATGGCCAATGACATCCAAAAACGAGAAATAACAAGCCTTAACAACAAATAATTGAAATCCTTACCCTTGTTGAATTAATTGTCCGAGGGTGGTCCAACAATTTTTTTTTCAAATTTTTATGCAAAACGCTCGGAAATTTGTTCGAATCCGCAACAAAATAAAAACGTTTTTTTTTTTTACAAAAAATAATATTTAGAGGTGGCGCAAGCCCCATGAAGTTTAACACGTATTCCCCATAAGAAAAAAAGACGTTTTTGTAAATTTTATTCAGAATTCTCAATATTAGATTAATCGAGTTCGAAATATACACTTTCTTTTTACAATTAGTCACAGAATTCAAATAATATATTACTTTTTATATATCAACCCCATACGTCTGTTTTATAGGGTCCCAAGAAACGCCCATAAGTGCAAAATGGGGTTTTCGAGATTTTGGCGATAATTATGATTTTTTTGCGGTTTTTTTTAGTCAGAATATTTCAAATAGATAAAATAGTACTTTATACTGATAATTAGATGTTTATATAAAGTGTTTAAACAATTTATTATTGTTTTTAGCAACTTTCTCTTAGAAAAGGGTTAGAAAGTCAAGGTTTTTTCTGAATTTTTCAAATTTTTTTGAACGTTTTAGTTAGAGCGAGGTAATAATCAATTTCTGTTAACAAAAATAATTGTTTAAACAATTTTTTATTATTCATAACAATATTCTTTTAGAATAATGCTAGAAAGTTGCGGTTTTTTCTAAAATTTACAACTTTTTGTCCACTTTTCACTAAAAGTGAATAATTATTTTATTTAATTCAGCAAAAATAATCGTTTAAACAAATAGTTATGTTTATAGCTAGCTTCTTCTAGATTAATACTACATAGTTACGATTTTTCCTGAAATTATTAACTTTTTATCACATTTCTCAGTCATTACTTAAAGGAAATGTTGTATTCAATATGATCCACGTAGAAAATATAAAGCATATTACAAATATCTGTTTTATTTTAGAAAAATATATTCACAAAAAAGAAAGAGATTGTTTAAAATATAATTCTCATTAATGTTTATTTATTATTTGTTCACAGCTAAAAATATAAAGCAAAGTTAAGCATTTCAGAAAAAACCACAACTTTCTAGCACTTATCTAAGAGAAAATGGTTATAAACAATAATAAATTGTTTAAAGAAGCATGTTCATTAACTCGCATTAATTATTACCTCAGTAAGTGAAAAGTGGAGAAAAAGCTGAAGAGTTTATAAAAAAACCGCAACATTTTATCACTAATCTAAGAGAAGATAGCTGTAAACAATAATAATTTGTTTAAACAATTATTTTTATTAAATCAGATTAAATATTAACTCACCTCTAGTGAAAAGTGGACAAAAAGTTAAAAATTTCAGAAAAAACCGCAAGTTTCTATCATTAAGCAAAGAAAATATTATGAGCAATGATAATAAATTGTTTAAACAATTATTTTGTTAACATGAATTAATTATTACTTTACTTTAAGTAAAAAGTGGACAAAAAGTTGTACATTTCAGAAAAAACCGCAACTTTCTAGCATTATTCTAAGAGAACATTGTTATGAATAATAACAAATTGTTTAAACAATTATTTTTCTTAACTTTAATAGATTATTACCTCGCTCTAATTGAAACGTTCAAAATAAGTTGAAAATTTCAGAAAAAACCTTGACTTTCTACCCCTTTTGTAACAGAAAGTTGCTAAAAACAATAATACATTTTTTAAACAATTTAAATAAACATCTAATTATCAGCATAAAGTAGTATTTCATGTATTTAAAACAATTGGCGTTGAAGAAACCGAAAAAAATCATAATTTACGGCAAAAACTCGAAAATCCCTTTTTTTCACTTATGGGGGTTTTTGGGACCCTATAAAACAGACTTATGGAGGTGATATTTAAAAAGTAATATATTATTTGCATTCTGTGACTAATGGTGAATTTCAAACTCGATTCACCTAATATTGAGAAATCTAAATAAAAGTTACAAAAACGTCTTTTTTCTTATGGGAAATACGTGTTAAACTTCATGGGGCTTGCGCCACCTCTAAATATTATTAAAAAAAAAAAAGTGCGTTTATTTTTTTGTGGTTTCGAATAAATTTTTGGGCGTTTTGCATAAAAATTCGAAAAAAACTTTCTAATGGATTTTTGGACCACCCTAGTGCCAAGGGATAGGTTTGGACCTATGGGATATTGGGTGTCCCGAGCTAGAGGGGTCTCGTGAAATAAGAGATTAATCTTCTTAACTGAAACTTCAATTCCTATTTGGTTATAAGTTGGAATAATTTGGATATTTTTGTTTTAAAATTTTAACTATTTTTTTGAAAATTTGTTTTTTTTTTGTTTAAAAAGTAATTTTTGTAAGGAAAATTTAATTTTTTCTTGAAAATTTCGATTTTTTATTGCAAAATCTCCAATTTGATTGAAAATTCAACTATTTCGTTAAAAACTCGACTCTTTTGTTAATAATTTAATTATTTGGTTGAAAATTCAACTATTTTGTAAAATTCATCTGTATTTGCCTAAAATTTAAGTTCCTTATTAAAAATTCGTTCTTGTGGATTAAAAATTCTAATTTTATCGAAAAGTTTATAAAAATTGTAAAACTTTAACAGGAAAACATAGAAGTATAATTTCGTTAATTTCGTCAAACTTTTTTCCCCCTTGAATTTTGCTATCTTTATGAGTGTCAATTCAAAAAAAAAATTCTAACCAGCATAATATACTCTCCCCTACTCGTGAACCCCCATGTTCGGTTTTGTACACATAAAATTCCCCCTGTGGCAGAGAGAATAAAAAGTGCCTCGATCCAAAGACACAGGGATGTGCAGGGAAATTGAGATGAATGACATACGTACAGCGTTGAGCTGTTGAAGTCGTGTAAACTGCAGAAGGGGAGAAGTGAAGGATTTACTCGCTTTCTAACTTTTAAGTGCCACTTTGCAGTTCACAAACAGTCCTCGAAGTGCAAAATTCATTACCAGTTTCTAGATTATCATATAACCCCTTCCAAGTCGTAAAGCATATCATTTTGCAAGCACTTTTTAGTCTCTTCAAACAACTCAAATACGAAAAAGTCAGTTTTCACATAAAATAAATACCTTCTTATTGAGATAAGAATGTAATAACTGGAAATAAATACACTGAACTCTCACTTTCAGTCCAATATCGAGGGTTGCCTACATATAGCCTTATCCACAGTTCTAAAGGATCAAAATATAAACAGTCAGGACCGCCTAAATCCTTTCCAATTAGAATGCACAATATTGCGCAATGTACTTGAGTGAATACTCGCGCACTGCGGCCCTTTCGACGAGAGAGTCGCAATATTCCCTCGCGCTGCGCAATGAGAAACCGTGCCAGCCAGCAGTTCTAGGAAGACCGAGAACGGGGGGCGAGGCGGGAGAAGCGAGATTTTGATGAATCAAGATTATTTTGTGTGGCGATTTTCTGATGAAGAATAAACCTTCCTTTAGAGTTTAAGTGACATCCAAATAATTATGAAGAAGAAGGATTCAAGCAAATGATTGATAAATTATAATGAACAGTATCATATTCTTTTGATGATAACGGGTTTATAAAATTCAGTCGATAGCAAATAAAAACTATACATGCGCAGAGCACGTCTTTCGTAGCACTGCGCACGATGCGCTTTCTGCCGGCTGTGCGCGTGTTGGGTTTGTTTACCCAGAGTTGTTGTTTGTAATTTTATTTTCTTGAAAGGTATTTGAGATGTTGGGTATCTTCTTTGGTCGAGAAATGACAGAGAAAATATTTTCTAATCTTCGTTAATTATTTAATTTTTAGCTTTAATGCAAAAAAGTTATCTAATCACATTTACTTATACTTCACATCATAATGTATAATACGATATTGAATTAGATTATTTTAAAAGTTTGTGACGTCGCTTTGATTCCAATTGTTTCTTAATTTTATTTATGCCAAAATATTCATTTTTAACTATTTTTCTATTTTAAAAAATGGGTTCTTCCAACCTATATATTTCACTTTCACTTTATCTTAGATGAAGAACAAGGATTCAACCAAATAATTGATAAATTATAATGAACAGTATCATATTCTTTTGATGATAACGGGTTTATAGAATTCAGTCGATAGCAAATGAAAACTATACATGCGCAGAGCACGTCTTTCGTAGCACTGCGCACGATGCGCTTTCTGCCGGCTGTGCGCGTGTTGGGTTTGTTGACCCAGAGCTGTTGTTTGTAATTTTATTTTCTTGAAAGGTATTTGAGATGTCAGGTATCTTCTTTGGTCGAGAAATGATTGGGGATTTATTTTCAAATTCTCGTTAATGTTTTAATTTTTAGCTTTAATGCAAAAAAGTTATTTAATCACATTTACTTATACTTTACATCATAATGTATAATACGAGATTGAATAAGATCATTTTAAAAGTTTGTGACATCGCTTTGATTCCAATTGTTTCCTAATTTTAGTTATGCCAAAATATTCATTTTTAGTTTTCTCAATTTTTCATCTGATAGAAAATTTATATTTTGTTATAATTGCTTTTAACGAAAAAAACAAAATATATAGAAAAAGGTATAATGAGAATAAAATAAATATAGAACTACAACAAAGTGGCAAAATGAAATGATGCAAGAGAAGAATGTAAGTAAAATAAATTTTCTATTATTAATATAATATTTTTATTTTGAAACTAGAGTAATTTTTTTTCTTTAAAACTCATGTTTTTCTGGAAATGTGACTATTTAATTTTTTGTTGTAAATAGAATGATCCTAGTTGCAAGTTCATATATTTATTAGAAATTTGTCTTTTTGGTAGAGAATTAATCTTTTTGGATAAAAACTAAACCGGTTTGGTTTAAAAAGCAACGTCTTGTTTGAAAACTAATCTATTTTGGGTAAGGAATCAACTTATTTCTTGAAAATTTAACTGTTTTGTAATAAATTCGTCTTTTTAAATTGAAAATTAAACAATCTGGTAGGAAGTTGAACTATGTTGTTTAAAATCAGCTTTTTCTTTAAAAATTCAATTTGTGTGTAAGAAGTATAAACTTTTAGGTAAAAAATGTAACTAATATATTAAACAAAATTTTTTGTGGTTGACATTCAATTTTTTATCTTAAATGTAAGTATTCGATTACTTGTTAAAAATTAACCTTGTTTGCTGAAATATCATCATTTTCGTTAACAATTAAACTTTTTTTTATCGTTTTGACTTAAATTTGACTGGTTCACAATTAGTTGTTTTTTTGTTGAAGAGTAATTTTTTTAAATGAAAACTTAACTGTTCCATTTTTTTTTAATTATATGTTTTAGTCGTAAATTTAACTGCTTGACTCAAGATTCATAACTAATCTCTTTTTCTTGAAAATGAGCTTTATTCTCAAAAATTCAAAATTCCGGGCTTAATGTTCAAATTTTTTGTATAAAAATCTTAATTTTGTCCTTTAAAATTCAAAAATTGATAAAAAAATTGAATTATTAGGTTAAAACTTAACTTTTTGTTAAAAACTAATATTTTTAATTAAAAAATCAACTTTTCGGAAGAAAGATGTAATTTTTCATAAAAATTTCAACTCTTTTGACAGGAATTTGTTTTTATTTATGACTAACATTAAATTTTTCAACTAAAATGTAACTATTCCATTTTTGGTTGCAAATTTTTCCATTCTTAGTTACAAATTCATCTATTTAGTGTAAACTGCATTTGGGTAAATAGTTAATGTTGTGAATTGAAAATTTATCGCTTTATTTTAAAATTAAATTTTTTTGTTAAATTTTTTTTAAACATAACTCCTTGATAATTTTTTTTGTCCTTGAAAAGTAATTTTTCAACCGAAAACTTATCTATTCCATTTTTACTTCGAAGCTTTTCATTTTTAATGGAAAATTAAATTGCTTCGTTGAAATTTCATTTATATTCTTGAAAATTTAATTATTTTGTTTAGGATTAAAAACGCATCCTTTAATGGTAGAAAAATCATTCTTCGTAGTGGAAAATTCATCTCTGTTGACTGAAAATGAACTTTATTTTTCAAAATTCAACTTTCTTCTAAAATCTACATCAGAAAATCAGAAAATTGTCACGAAATATCTGGACGCTCCCTGATAATGGATTTTTAAATTGTATATATTCTTAGTGTTAAAAACAAAAATCCAGAGACTTAGTGCCAGTCTTTTATAAAAGTAAACTACTGATGAGCGAAATTAAAGAATATATATATATATATATATATATATATATATACATTGTAAAAGAAAACTTTTTGTAAATTTGCGATCCTGCCGAACATAAATAACTCCTTATTAAGTTTTACCTCATTTTACTTGGAGTAAAGATACAAACTCAAGTCAGGGAATACGAAGCCAGAGCGATGTACATTCCAGGAATAAATTTTGCTCAAGCGCTCCTGGTTCGAGTTGAGGGAAAAAGAAGAAAAAAAATAAAAGGTCTGGGCTGGGTAAAGTGAAGAGAGCGAAAAATATGAAAAAGAAGGACGCAATTTAAGGAGGAAGACGAGGAAGCTGAGACTATAAGGGAGGGGGAGTTCTCTTCGAAGTTTTGCAGATATTGAATATCTCGGACCATCAATCATCAAGGCATACCAATATCAGAAAGTATTGGCTCATACTTATTCCTATATCGTATAGCGATTTATACTTAAATCTTGTCACTCGAAATTTCGCCATATTGTGATAATCGTCCAAATCTGCAGAAACATTACGACCTAATAAGATACACTTGTCACCAACTACTCAACTCAAAAAAAATTTTATTATTTTATGATCAGTTAGCCTACATCAATCACACATATCTATAAATATATGTGATACATTATATATATAATGTACGAGAGGGTGGTCCTAAGTCGGCACTGTGGGTTCAGCCGGCACACTCGCGTTTCTCAGAGATGGCGCGCATGTTAGCTTAATTATTTTGTCGTATGGTAGGTTGGTAGGCATAGACGTAATTTACGCTGACAATTGTCATCTGAGTTTTTTCTTAAGAGCGTGAGTGGGATGTACATTTTTTTGCGGACGGAATTCCATTTTATACCATTCTTATAAAAGAGCTACAAGTGGGTAAATATTTTAAAAAGTTCAATCGATTAAGTGCGTTGGCTTCGGTGCTCTATGCTTTCATCTAAGTACTAGCATGAAATGTGTAAACACTCGTAGTGGTCCTAAGTCGGCACCAAACAGGCGATCTTGAGTTGACACCTTTTTGTTGGTTCTTTCGTTATTTTTGTGTTATTTTATTGTGTTGTTTTTCAATATAATGCCACTTTTCTCTTGTTCAGATTTTCATTTTTTTTCTTCCTTTTCGAGATTTATGTTTTGACGATTTTTTTTGTATTTCAGTGAAAAACGTTTCTATCCTATAAATAAATGTTGACAATTTTCGATGTGTTTTTAATTGTAAATGGTTGAAATTTGTCCATTTCCTCCTAAAAATTACACAAACTGCCCTGTTTCTTGTATTTTAGTGAAAAACTTACGTGCCGCCTCATGACAAGGGGGTGCCGACTTAGGACCACCATTTTGACAAATAGAAAAAAATCGACTGCTTTACTTTGCGCGGCATTGCGATGGAGCAAGTCATTTCACACTGCTCCAAAAGGCACATAATTGTAGACAAAGAAGCGTAGCACCTAACCAAAGATATAAATACTGTTTTCCCTCGGTTACCGACAAAAACTCCTACTGTGCTGACATAGGACAAATCACCCCTATATCAACCGATCGATTACAATCCGAGAAAAAAATCCGTTTCAAGAACGGTCAAGATCCGAGTAAGAATATTATGAAGATCCAGTTACAAAACGATTACGTGATGGTACAGCCCGGAGACGAAATTCGTTTATCGGTCAGTTAAGAACCAGTTAGGAATCGGGTAAAAATGTTGGAGAATGCTGGATAGAAACAGGTTAGGTTAGGGTTACAACCTGGGAACAAAATCCGGTTAGAAACCGGTCAGAGCCGGTTACAACCCGGGGACAAAATCCAGTAAAAAAACCTCTCAGAGCCGATGGAGAACCAGGTAGGAATATTATGAGGACAAAGTTACAAGCCGATTAGGTGACGGTAAGAACCCGGCGACGAATTCCGGTTCGAGACAGTTAAGGGCCGGTTATGAAACCGGTAGGAATATTATGACAACCCAGTTATATGGTGACCGTTACAACCCGG